>JANTFA010049784.1:0-15174 GCA_026413405.1 Phytosciara flavipes | reverse complement strand
TCAACGAAACGAACTAAAAAAAAAATTGTTTTAAAAAAACCCACACACGGAAGAATCAGATTCGATTTTTATACGTACAAAGACGGCCATTAAAAGCGTTTAGGAATGGGTAAATGTTAATAGCGTACACACACTATACAAATTAGCAGAAAAGCTTGAAGGTTGTCTCTGGTTGTTGCTTCAGAATTATAGTATACGAAGACTACTCAACCTCACTGAGATTAAGTCTACACCAATTCTACATGAACAGACTCGCAAAATATGTACACCTCGGCAGCGCCATATTTTACAAGGTATTCACAGACCATTGACCTATGATTTAGAGAAGTCAAATATTTTTGCATTTAAATATCTCAATTCAGAAAACAAAAACAAAACAAAAAAAATTTAGCAAAATATTTTTACAAACTAGTTTCGACTTAGGATCGACATTACAAACTAAAGTAAATGGAGGGGAAATGTATGTGTGGTATAATGATACATTTTTATGGTTATTTGGACATTAGATGAATGCTGAAAAAGTAACTACTACTCTCCCTCTTCTTTGTCTCTGTGGACATAGTAAAAACGTTTACAGACAAATTCATTTATTGAAATGAGCTCCGAGCCAACGGGTGCATGAACTTTAACCAGTTAGACTTTGATTATGAACTACTGAGTATCAGACGAGGGCCTTCACGTTTTCTGTGAATGCCCGGAACGAACTGAACCACAGGAAACTAGGAATTCATGTGGAAGAACAGGAATCTTGGAACTTAAGAGTCATATCGCGAAAACTTCAAACAAGTTGCTATACTCGGGAAAGATATCTTCGAGGAAAAGTCGAAAGTTGACATGCTCTTTGTTTTAAATGGGTCCATTTGGCGCTAGATTTACGCAGACAGCCCGAAAATACTGAGTTTTTATACCGCTCGCGGAACTCTAACAACCCTAACTTTTTCCGCTCCAACATGTCATAGTCGAACATCACAGTTGCCGATTGTAGTTGCCAGTGGTATGAGTTCGATTCCCAAATTTGGCAAAAAAAGCGATTTTCAGACGTGCATACAAAACACAGCTGATTGCATTGGTTCGAGTCTGTGGTAATTGGTAAAGAAACCTTTCAAACGGCTTACCGGCAAAGATATTGTTGGGTGAAGCTGGCATTCAACTCCAACTAGTTCCACTCCTATGTACATATAGATGGCACTCAATATCGATGTAACTTAGGTTTGTCGTGCAGCTTACCACTGGTACAGTAAAAACTTTCGGTATTGAAAGGTTCTAAAAAAGGAGAGCCACAATCAGTGAAACTAGTAAATTTATAATGATCTACCCTCTGACCCATCAAGGGCTGTTATGGCGGATTATTATTATGGCGCTGCGCGCAGGCGATAGAGACCCGAATTCATTATAAAGTGACTGCAGCTGGTATGGGTGTTTCATTTAAGAGTGACCACAATCATATGGTTGTCTCTTTTTCGCATTGAGAGGAAAATTTTTCGGTAACTTTTATGTGATGGTATACAGTCGCTCAACCTACTTGGTATCTTGCGTCAATGGTCTCGCTTGGTACTACATTACCCTAACATATGATAGACATCGGCCACTTATAGCCCGGGATAGAATAAGAACACCTTAACTTCAAACGGTCCTACCGCTCAAACGACACTCTATGTATACAGAGGCGAGTAGCACCTCGTTGAACTCGTGATGAGCCAAGGTTTCCATCGACACCTTGCTTTTTGTAATCGCAGATAGGTTGAATTTCGCGATTTTGCAAGTTGTTCGAAGTTTTTGTGAAATCACTTTTAAGTGGAATAGCAAAAATCTAGTAGTTCATGTGAAACAACCGAAATCTAGGAATTCATTTGGTTAAATCCTATCAAAGTCTCTGCATGATGGGAAAATCGCGGACGAACGAAGAGAAGAAAACAAGGACGCCTTCAAAGAACCAAATTTGTTACATTTAAATAACGAACGAAAAAGGAAGTGCAAAATGCATAAAAGTACAGCGTCATTGAACAAAGTGTCATAAATAGTGCACTGAAGTGTGCAACCATTTGTAATTTCGCAAAAAACGAATTGAACTGCACACTGCACACACTCTGATTAATCATTGGATTTGCTTGAGAATTTAAATTTTTAATTGCCACATTTATTAAGACTAAATGTAGCCGTCACTTTTCCTCGATACATAAAATGATAAAATGTATAGCAGAGAATGACTTTTTGCATTCGGAATTAACTTTCTCGAAATTGCATTAAATTGCAGTCTACAGTTTGAGAAAATGATTTTTTTTTCGCTTCTAGTAATTTGTAATGCGATTTATTGCTGGTCTTTTTCACTCTCCATCGACACATTAATTATGTGAAACTAAACAATTTATGAACATAATCAATAAAGGCTGCACAGACTAATTGATGATAAATTGGGCATTGACTGGTGAATACTACCACCACCACCACCACCATTCACATTCTGCACAATAATTTCATTTCCAGAGATATTTCTTATTGGAATATGACTCAAAAGTACATTCGGTTCACAATGGTACAAGGGTTTGTATGAATGCAATTTTAGAATTGCTATGCAAATATTCGAATATCCGAAATAATGAGTGGCTCAATTCACCAGAGCACTTTGAACTCATCAATATTTTATGTACTCCAGAAAAAGGAAAAAAAAATTGAAACGAAAAATCAAATCTGATATTCATTATAACGAAGCTGAGTTTTCAACTTTAAAATGGAGTTCATGTTAAATATTGAACGGTAATCCATCCATTTCTATATTTCCCATTGGCATTGTATAATAGTAGCATCATTCCACTCGCCCTCCTCATACAGTTCCTCATCGCACATAATTTCTAGACCCAAAAATGAGTTTTAGTACAAAGCACCCTAGCTTCAAGCACCAATACTCAAATGTGAGATGTCAAATTTGGAGTCTATTTTACGAATAAAAAATTGCGTGTGTTGAATGTTTTAAGTAACACAGAGAAAACATGCCTCCTGTCGGTACAAAAAAAAACGCAGTACCTACTATGAATACAGTAGACTCCTATGTTAGTGCCTCCCAGAGCTCGCTCTGAGGTGGAGTAGAGAGTTACGCGACATGGACCGACGCAGCATAAGGAGGGTAGTGGGTGTGATTACGGGGCATTGCGAGCTTAACAAACACACGGAGAGGATGAGAACTCAGGGTGACTCCGACTGTTCCTGCGGAACAGCCAAGGAAAAGAGAACTCACGTAATATGTGAATGACATCAGTTCTCTCATCTGACACGCAGGATCCTTGGCGGATATGTGGTTCAACCCTCAGAAGTGGCCAAACTAGGACCGGTTCTACTAGACAGGTTCCTAGTAGGAACACGGAGTTTCGCGTGATTTAAGTGATGAGAGGGAAAAAGAACAAAGGATGAAAAGATCTGTGTTCTAGATGGCAACTGTGAAAACATTTGCGATCTTCCCGTGCTGATGAATCTAGTGCTTGAAGCTATATTGCTATGGTTAGTACCATAGCTTTGCTAACTAGCATGCAAACTCTTAGATGGGATGTCAAAGAGCCTCCAAATCTACATACGTGTATGCGTGTACATTTGCATGTGTTGTGTGTTTCTACGCACACACAATAAACACGACTCTTGTCTGTACGAAGTAAATGGATTGCAAACGGTCCGAATATTTCTTATGTTCATGCTAGTATCAGCGCTATGCTAATACAAATGAATACGACGCTTGTCAGCAATTTACTCTGTGGTGTTGCTTTGCATATGACTACATATACAATAGCATTCAGCTACAGCGAGTAAGTGCCGCTCCTAGACCCAGTTTTTTTAAAACAAAAACAAAACAACAATAGGAACTTGGGTGACGGCAATCGATAGAACTTTGTATATGCCAAGGATCTACCAGCCGCCCCTTAAGCTCCTCTTTTTTGCAATTGCGGAGTTCAAGCAAATTAATAAAGATCGTCAAGTCAGACAATTACA
The DNA here is from genome assembly GCA_026413405.1 of Phytosciara flavipes. Taxonomy (NCBI): domain Eukaryota; kingdom Metazoa; phylum Arthropoda; class Insecta; order Diptera; family Sciaridae; genus Phytosciara; species Phytosciara flavipes. The sequence continues at coordinate 11,199 of JANTFA010049784.1, read as the reverse complement.
ATTAACGCTAAGTGATTACTATTCCATCTTAAAAATTTAGTTCATGCAGTCTTATGGAGTTCTTGTGTCGGGGAAAATTTTTCGGGTGATATTTTATCGGATGATATTCTGTCCATGGCCATATAGTCTGGGGCTATTTTGTCCGTGGGTATTAAATCTGACAACGCTAAAGAAGCATAATAGACTCGATAAAAATACTGATTTGCTTGCCTTCTGTGACAGAATGAACGTTACGAGCTACAACACCCATTGACACACTAAAAGGCATTGTTTTAGAAAAGACCATTTAACTGTTAATAACATTGTAAACAGTGAGAGAGGATCTAGCTAATGCCATACACACAGCAAATTGTATGACAATTGTCAATTTACATTCATATAGTGTACACAAAAGCGTGCTGCCATACATACTAATATGTATAGAGATAGACGTGCAGAGGGTGAGGGGGCATCTTAAAAAATATCGTATCTTTTTACCGTGCCCACTATTTGAATGGATGCGTAGCTAGATTCAAATCGTTCAACACTGTGGAAAGGAGGACCCGTACGACTAAGTGGACGACATCATAGCTATTAAAGGCATACATCTTAAAACTACTCTGCAGCACTGCATCTTTCAATCATTCTATTTAAAGTCATTTCGTTGTAAAAATTACCTACAGCAATTTCCAAAGTCCCGTACGAAGTTCAATTTGAAAATTGAACTCTGAGAAAAAATCAGCAAAATCAGCAAAATCAGATGAAAACTAAAGCTGTATGCAAGACCATTTTCGGAGGTCACAGAAATCTGTTCCACCGCTTCAAAGTTTTCATTATCTTCAAAACAAAAATTACGAAAATTGGATGAATTTTACTCGATTTATACGCAGAAAACCCCAAAGTCCCAACACTCCAAGGGCCTTAGCACATGACGCACTGACTCGATTCCAATGAAATTTTTTCCTGGATCGGTATTGTCAATTCTTTGCAATTGAAGCAAAAACCACGAAAATCGGCTAAAATTCAGGAAACCTAAGGGAACAACACTCCAAGTGGCACTAGCACATGACTCACTGACTCGATTCGAAGAAGCATACTTTTCTCGAATTATTCGTAGAAAAGCTTAAGACTCCGAAGGTCTCTAACACATGAGCCACTGACCCGACTTCAATGAATTCACTTGTTGGCATTGTCAATACCAATACCAATAGTTTGAAATCAAACTGACGAAAAACGGATAAAATTGCAAAAAACACTTAGGGCCCTGGCTGCCCTCACTCTAAGGCATCTACTTCAGGATTCAGTTCGCATACCATTTGCTGTTTTACCTACACTTAGAACATGCATTTTTCCGTAGAAAAAAAAAACGATAAAATACTTGAGGAACTCCAACTTATTTCATCCGAAAAAGACTATTTTCGAACTTGACCTCACATTTTTGACCACCTTAGCGGGAACTAAAATTCATCGATATTGGATTCGATTTGCTCAAGTTATCTGGATGACCGACAGACACACAGACCGACCTACATCTAAGGGATTCGCACTGGACGTGTTACAAACGCAAGCGAGAAAGCATAGGACCTTCATACTTCGTATGGATCTGAACAGATTGACAAGGACGACAAATAGAACGAAGTCGATTTGCTTGCATGTTACCCAACAAAATCTATGGCAAAATTAATGAACTAGAAGATCTGTCTCACTCAAAGAGAATAGTTTAAACAACAGAAGCATTTACCGAAATTGATGATTGTTCCGTGATAAACTTGCCGTTTCTCAAACGAACACAATCTGCTGTAAAGAAAGACGATTTCATAAATTAAATATCATTTGCATCAAATATTCCATATTCATACATCCGATTAAGGGGTTATTTTGTGCTTCAAAAATTGAAATGATTTTGCTGCTAGAAATTATTCCATTTTTCCGAAGACGAACGAGTTCTTCGGATGTTATGTTAGTTGAATTCACACAAAATGATGTTAATCTGCTAAAATTTAAATTGCTTTTCTGTAATTCGTTTCCCCAGGTTTTTGATACTCTTCTGCTTGTTCTCTCATATATTTTACGGTCGTTAGACTTCGGAGCCGTGTAACTTTCACATTTATATGTGGAAAATAAATGGAAAATCAAGAAAGTTCGTAGAAGAATTCACGGGTTTTTGGGTGAAAGATCTAAATTACTGGGAACACAGAACACGTTAGGGAGTGTAGGTTTACCGTAAATAAATAATGCCAAGGGTAGGGTTCCGGATTTGCTCGAATAAAAAGAAGAAATATTTGACTTATCATTGTTGGCATAGTGCCAAGCTCTCCAAATATGCTGCCTCTAGTCGAATTGTAACATATAAATTACATATTTCCCAGATAAATAAAAAGAAAAGAAAAAACTTCTGGTTCTGGTTTATTTTTTCACCTATTGTGATGTGTTTTCTCTCTTTGCAGCGTTTGGCCAAATTGGATTCCAACAAAATACACCCCCCGTTATGCATATGGAACGGCATTGGCTAATTTCCGAAGATGAAAAAGTTGATACGAAAATTACTCGCGTTCAAGCACACGACAACGAAGATGACGTCCTGATGTTTGACTTGGAACCAGTAAGACCATACAATCAAGAGAACACCAACGATCGATTGCCATTCCGTATCGATCCGAACGGAAACGTTTTCCTCAATGAATCGTTACTCGGTCGTGGCAACGAAAAGTTTCTGCTTTATGTTACCGTAACGGACGGAAAAGTCACATCAAAAACACAAGTTTATGTTGAAATTTTAAGTAAAAATCCCAGTTTGAATCCACCACGGCAAACGTTCACACCGAACGCTGATTCGGTGATGTTGCCCCATTTCAATATATTTCCGGGTAATAGACCATCACTCGCCAATCCGCCTCCACTCAACTTTTATACGCCATATGAAACAAACACTTACATTAAAAACGATACCAGTTATGCTGATGGTGACGATAATAAAAGCGAAGCATCACACGAAATTAACGACAACAAAAATAATAACAATAAAACCACAGTGCTAGTGGCGGTGGCCGCCGACAATGACAGAAAACAAGAGCACACCAACAACAACAATCAACACCCCACTAATTTGAAAGACGACCATTCGGTGAAAGTATTGCCAATTCTGTTTGTCATTGGTGGCATATTTTTAGCAGCTGGCATCATAGCGATATTAGTGTTCCGAAAGAATTTGTGTGCCTTTGGGAAATCCTTGAAGAAAAAGAGTAAAGAAGAAATGGCCAAAAAGTCAAACCAAAGCAATATTAGCAGTACTATTACCGAAGACAGTCGCAATTCGATGGTATTACAACATTGGAATGGGCCAACGGCATTTAGCAACAGATATGTTCCATGGGAACGGGACAATCAACATATTCAGGTGAGTTAATTCCAATGACAACACAAAACCAAATAATGAGAAGACAAGTGCTCTCTTGAACACTCCATAAAAATGTGTGAACGAGTCACTTAAAATGTACGAAAAATCCATTCAACATCACCCCTGGTGGAATGCTAGTCCAGTCGTCGCATTTTCGTTGTACAATTTTTTTGTTTGTTTTATCTTAAGGGCTTGCCAAAATATATAAAAACATCAAGGCACAGTAGATCGTATCGAAAGGATGTCCATTCAAGAGACAATGGTTTCAAAATTGTGATATTGGTAGTAGAAGAGATGTCAGAACACATGTCAAAAACTTCAACAAACGTAAGGAGACGTAGAAAGTTTCTGTATAAGGAATCGTACACGAATCCCGTTTTTTTAGTGCTGTCAGCAAATTGATATCACTATAACTCGACATTGAAGCACTTCTTCAAGTCAAGAGTATGTCCTACCTCCTAATTTTAGGGTGTGCATGTGGGGACTTACTCAGACTTACTACTGTCTGAAAAAAGTTCATAATTTTCTAGTTGCAAGTGTTTGCTGACAGTCCTGAAAAAACGTGACGTCGTCTATGTACGACCCCTAAGATACGGACTGATCTGAAGTTTCAGATTAATTTTTATGTTTAGCATTTTGTGGAAATTAAATCGGCGTGACAGCTTAAGGCCGAAGACACACGAGCAATTTTCCGTTGCTGAGATGGAAGCTATGCCGCGATTTCTCAGGCGAAACAACTGAAAACGCAGCATAATTGACGACCCTGTCAACACAAAATTGCTCGTGTGTCTTAAGCTTTGAAGTATCAAAATGTCGTATCAACGTTAACTTCCACGGACGAGAAAGTATGTGCGGCTTGTCTCGCACTCTCGGTTTTGTCAACGCATTTCGGTTTCTATCTTAAAGATAAAAGAGAAAGGTGAAAAGCATTTTTTCCATTAAAGTCGACTTGCCTAATAATGTAATTCAACTCATAAAAGAAAATTGAAATTTTTTTCTCTCCCCCAATGGATTGAAGCGTCGTCGCACGAATAATAAAAGAGTTATACGAAAATGAATGGAGTGTGTGTTGTGTGTAACTGGTTGTTTTTACAGCACATCCTGTTCTCAATTTTGCGTATAATATTTTGTACATGATGCAACGCAGCACAATGCTTATAAATTTTCTTATTCAATTTAATTTTGTATAGGCAACGTCGCAGCTATCAACAAGTAGTACCATAGTGAGTTCACCGATGAAATCGGATCGATGGGAATTCCCCAGGCATCGATTGAAATTTTTCAATATATTGGGAGAGGGAGCTTTTGGACAAGTGTGGCGATGTGAAGCTGCTGATATTGATGGTACGTAAATCACTTTTTTTTTACTTTCTTATGTAGATACAGGGCCGGACTGGCCACATGGTGAAATTGAGGGATTCCCGATGGGAAGTTTGGATTTTTGTATGAACATATCTATGGGGCTGTCCAAAAATAATGACGTCCACTGTGATGGGGGGAATGGGGGATCTGTCTAAAGCTCGGAACAGGTCAGGTTTGACCTTACTTGAACCTGATATTACAAAACCTGATTTCATCAGGTCAGGCTCAGGCCAAACCTTACTTGTCATTAAGCAGACATATGCTGAATCGACAGTAAAGGGTTTCCACCACTGTTTCGCTCTTACCACGTGCCCGCATGAGTAAAGGCGGGTCTGGTGATGAAGTGATTTGAAAGAAATTTCATTCCACTTATGATTCGCTAGACCTTATCATGTAAAAGGGTATGACTACCTCTCGTAGGTGGACAGCTTTTCACCACTGTCGCCATGGCCTGATAAGATGTGGTATTTTTGACCAACACTATCTATTTGGTGCTTTATGAAATCATTTCATCAGATCGAAACAGTGGTGGAAACCCGTTACTGCCTTAGATTCGGGTTCAGGTCAAGTTCAGGTTTACATCAACCTTAACTAAATCAGGTTGACATAACCTGATTCCAAGTCCTAGGTCTGTCCAAATTAGACACGTCATGTTAAAGGTATTGGAAAATGGTTGACGCAAGGGTAGGGGGGTCTAAAAATCTCGAAAACACAATGGACTACCCCTTAATTTGTGGGTCTTTTGCAATTGAGTTGCATGAATCCCCAATGGGCTTTTCCGAGCCAGTCCGGTACTGAGTATATGGATCGTATAAGTTGTTTCATAAAAGACATTGTGTAAAAAATGTGTGCTTTATGTCTGAGTGTGTGAGTGCGCTCATAAATTCAATAACTTAAAATTATCTCTGTTCGAAATGAAAGAGTTTAGGTATACATTTGAACATTTTATTGCTAAAATTAATGAAGTGAAAATATGTTGGAAAGCTTTGTGTATACGATGTGTCGGACTAATGTAGGTTAGGTGTACGTACACACTGCCACTGCCAGTGAAGAAATATATTATTGTTGAACACTTGAACACTTTACCCATAAATGAAAAGGAAAATTTTATTTATTGCAGTCGATTTAAAGGAAATGAATGTGGCAACTCTCGAGCCGGATTGTTTAGCATCCATGGGTTTTTTTTCTTGTTGTCTGGGGTGGTTGTGTTTAAAATCGACCTTATAGCAAAAAGCAGTTTATTTCGATATGTTGAATTGGAAGCAAATTGTAATTAATAGTTTGCCACTTCCACTCTCCTGAACCGATGTATATTTTATCAAATTCTGTAAGGTTTCCGTTTCCTTATAATGGGATGGAGTATACATAAGAAGATTAAATTTCCCGTTCTATTCGATGTAGAGACAGACAGATTTCTGCTTTGAATGGCTTGGTTCAAAGTATAGTTTCACTGGAACCATAATACGCAAATGCTCATTGACACAGTTCCCTTTCACGGGAAAAATATTCACCTCAATGGGTTTTGTGAATTTGTCTCATCCTTTTTGCAAATTTTTCTTTCAGGAATCAAGGGAGTAACAACCGTTGCTGTGAAGACATTAAAGGAAAATGCAACCGAAATCGAACGAAATGATTTACATTCCGAATTGCAGGTAATTTTTGTGTCAGTTTATATGATGCTGATGATGATGATAGCGTACACAGTACATTACACAAAATTGTACATTTTCCAATATTCGACAAAGTTATTGATTGGTAACCGCTCATTCAAATTTAGACATTCAAAATGCTGCCCACAAAAAGTGATGATGAGAGTTTTGGAATTGAATTCCGGCCGAACATTTATTTGTTCGCAAATGGATGTTCCGACCGCATTTGAAACGTCCTCATTGCGAAAATGTTTTGTGTGTGTGTGTGTGTATCTCTTTGTGTGTGTGTGTTTGGAAAAGTTGATGTTTGATTTGTTGTAGGTTTTCCTTTGCTTTTTGTTTAGATTTACATCAAACAAACAACTCGGTCAATTGTTTGATTGAACGAAAGTCGTAGAAAAAATTTCAGAATTTTCGAATTTCACATTTAATTTCCATTGTGTCGTTTTTACTCCATGTGCAGTTTTCATGATAGAGAAAAATGACAAAAAAAAGTTTGAAAAAATCCATTGAAAATAAACTGAAAAGCTCTCCAAAACAATAACAACTCAAACATGACCAAAATGGTCGAGTATCTAGGCTGAATTTTCCACTTTCCATCACAAAATTTCCACTTTGCTGCGATACAATTAAGTTCACGACAACACACACCCATACACATATCCACACATTTTCAACTCCAACTTCATTAATTTTGTTGTATGCCTGGTCGAAGAGTGCGCTTAAAGTTCTTTTCTATTTCAGTTTAAAAGCCACTGCCATAATTGGAGTACATTGTCATAATTGTCATAGAGAATGAATATGAATGTTAAGACACACAGTTGAAAATTTTCAAAATATTATTCATAATTGCTGGAGCATTTCGACTCTTGTACAAATACCCTCCCATCTACGGTGTGCCTGAACCGATTTTAAGTGGAAATTGTTGCAAATCAGATTATGGTTCGTAGTAGACACCAGTGCAAACGTTTTGAAACAAAAGAAATTAGGGAACGTCAGACTTTAGCGTCCAAAAAACATGGTGACGCTAAAGGCAAACGTGTCAATGGAAAAACAATAATTAGATTTTGAATCGACGGATTTTGATCAAACAAAATGCCAATGTGTAGCAAATGATCTCAGGAAGCCATTAAAGTAATTAGTCTTTCAATTGGAACCATATCTTGTTTCTTCCACATGGATCACCTCACGTTTTCAAAGTCTTGTCGCTCGGCGGATATTAGTCCGATTGAAAAACTAGTTACTTTTCCGGAGTTCTGAGAGATCATGCACTGCACACTGGCACTTTCTTTGACCAAAGTCCGGCGAGTCAAAATTTAATTATTTTCTTCCACGGACACATTTGCCTTTATTGTTAGCATCACCGTATTTGCTGGACGATAAAATCTGACGTTCCCTATTTACAAGGGCCGAGGACCTGTGCTGGCATACAAAAAATGTTTGTTCTGCCATACCAAACCATTCTGGTAGATGCCATATTGTAACGTAGTCTAACCGATTAAGATGTCTTTCGTTGTATAGGCAAATACAGATGTAGTAATTCACGACCTTCTCCCGTGACTAACAAAGTTTAAACCAAAATATCTCGAAATCCATTGATCTTTTCTTAGAGCATGTTCGATTCATTCGAAAGAGGATCACTAGCATACCAGATAAGATTCCATGAATGTTGCTCTACTAATTCCGAGCTATTTCAAGACGTAGTTTGTTAGTCACGGGGGTCACATTGTCAAGGTCACTACAACTTTCTAGAACTTTTTTCACAAACCCGTGGAATTTCGTTTTGTCGATTTTGAGACACTAAATTCCAAAAGTTCTATAAATTCCAACGGTCTGTCCAAAACATGCCACAACAGACTACAAACTCTTCATATCGCCTCTTTTTCGAAGTCGACCCGATGCGTCGGCCCGGCTGTGCTAATTTTTGCCACGCTTGTATAAAGTATCTAAAGAACCAAAACCAGCAAAAAATCTGATTTCCAAAAACCATCACTTAAAATCGGTTCAGCCCCACCGTGACCCATAATTTTCATATTACATAAACTCTGTGAACACTGAACAATGATGATACATTTTTGCTCGACTTTAACACATTATAAATCTAGATACAATACACACTCCTTTGTAGTACTACATACCAGCCAAGAAATGAATGTCTAATTAAATAACCATTTTCAAGGTAATGAAATCACTCGAGCCGCACACAAATGTTGTCAGACTGTTGGGCAGCTGTACTGAGAAAGAGCCAATTTTTGTTATCTTGGAATATGTAAATAAAGGAAAATTACAGACGTACCTGAGAAATTCAAGAGCAGAAAGGTAATGTGAATTTTATTGCACCAAAAAGAACGTTTCAATTAACAAAAAAGAAAAATGTGTTTTTTTTTGCTTTAAATTTTCTTAATAATTAATTTGGGACACTTTTGGGAAACTTTGCTTTGCTTGAATATACAAAGACAAATATTTAGAAAATTCTACCTTTTATGACGTCAGTCAGGTATGGCTATTCAAATAGTGTGCACGCACCTGAAGGTGGAGGGGTGGTTGTTGTTGAAAGGCTTAGTACAAAAAGAGAGAGAGAGAACGGAAGGTGGGAGTATATCAAAAGCGTACGCACTTCGGTCAAAGGCTGAAAACATTTTTGAAAGATTCCAAGAGCCTGTCGGTGGAGACTTGAACAGGAAATAGTTTTTCTTTTGTTTGAACTTCCATTAATGTAGCAATGCAGATTAAGAATTCGCAAGAAACTAGTCGTAAGTTTGGGTTGTACTAGTCCTAATAGTACGGGGCTAAAAATTTCCATTGGAAACCTCTGGAAATCCGATGGGAAAACCACTCTCACATTACCATGTGATCAACCAGTAATTAACATGATGACTAATCAGTGATTAACCAGTGCACAATCAAGTCAATCGTCGCAAAGCTGCAAATAATCGCGGAATATGGCGGTGAATCACTGGTTTACCGTGCGCACTCATATCAATCATGTTGTTTACGCTGATTGACCATGTTAATCAGAGAAAAAAGATTTTCCCCTCGCTACAGCCTCTAATTATAAAAATTATCAAGCCGGCAATTACAATTTTCTTGAAACTCTCGTACATTCGTAGACACTGAAGCCCATCATGCTATCGAACAAACACAGAAACTGAAATTTGTACGGTTTTTCTACCCTTGGATAGACATAGAGCTACTTTCCATCGTCACTGAGCCACACGTTGTTTTGGCCTCGAAGCTTTACGATCATGTTCGTGCGGAAAGCAGCTTAGTTTTTGATAATTTGTGAACATTTCCGAAGCATTGAAATTTTGAAATGCGCACTGTCTCGAAAAACGTGCAGAGAGGGTGTCCAAAATTACCATGAAAGTGCGCACCCCTTACGTATGGCCCCTTACGTTCTGACCTAAAACCAAAATCTATTGACGCAAACAGAGGTCTCTTTCCCTGCAATGCCAAAGCCTGCATCCACACATTTAACTATTCCGATTACTTCTAGACAGGCTTATTTTACATACACCACACCTGCATTACGTCCATTTAGTATAATTTAGTGTATGCAGACGACGACGACGACGACGACACGTATACCGCTACCTAAATGAAATATTTTTAACACTCAACGTTCGTTACAATTACAAATTCAATTATGAATGTCCCTCGATAGACAAATTGTTGAATATCCAATGTTACGAAAATGGAAATGCCTTCATCTGATCCATTCTTGCATCGTAATGGTTGCTGTTTTGTATGGTAAATGTGTATCGAGGTACGAATGCATAAATGTATAAAAATGCATGGAACGTCGATTCCGAATCGGATTATTTATTTATTTAGTGATGTCATCATTAATTGATGGTTATCGACGCGATTCTGAGAACGAAAATGTTTATTTCGTTTCGCGTCAATTACTGGGAAAAGTATTTTATTCATCAGTCTGTCCTCTTTTTAGCTTGAGTTTGTAGCGGAAATTTTGAGATAGGTCAAAGTTTGTACAAAACTTTTTTCGAATTTTAACTCAAGTTGCAATCGAACAATCGAAACACTTTCATATAAACTCTTCAGTGCAAAAACATTATACGGCAGATTCCATGTGAGCTGTTCACATTCCTTCGAAACATTAGACAGAAATCACCCATGAAAATAGGTTCTACCAGAAACCTCAATTGGCCGAAATTGGACATCTCTCTGAGGGTAGAAGTCTGAATTCGGTCTATTGAGGCTTCTAAGATGTCTCATTTCAATTTTTCGTTTACTCTGGGCATCAGAACTTCATCTCTATTCTTTCCTTGATCTGCTTTATTCAGAAGAATGCTGTGAAATTGCCTGAAGTTGCTTGAACAGTTTATGGACTTCCTTGTAAAAAGGAAACCTTGTCAACAACTCGACGACAGAGTAGTCGAAGAGACTGTATTGTCGGTGATAAACTTCAGGTCAACCTAAATTTTACCTATTCAGATATTCAACATTAGATATGATCCCTACTGCAGCATCTACGTGCGACACCGACCAAAAACCGTTCTCACTCCAGACTGTTATTGGTTCTCCACAAAGCGATTGAATTAATTTCACCCGGCATGAATACAGTCCAAAAGTTCCAAGTCGTAAAAGGCAATTTTCCAGAGATTCTGTAAGTTTATCGTAGATCTGAGTACCAGAACACAGATCAGAGTCTGTGAGCTTAGTTCACTCGAAGGACCTGCTGAAACTAACGTCTCCAAAGAAAAATTCACATACGAAATTCAGATTTGAAGGGTAATAAGTCTGTTCCATCGTACTAGTAGGGCTCACTAGCTGAACAAAAGGAATTTTTTC
>JANTFA010049673.1:0-15178 GCA_026413405.1 Phytosciara flavipes | reverse complement strand
AAAATTTATTGTCAATTGACTCTGTGAATGTTTGCTGTTCAATTTAGAAAATAATTTGCTTGATTACAAACCGTATCGCTTCATTCACATTCAGATTCAGATAGCGAGCGAGAGATTGTGTGCTTTAATTTATTAAATTGTAAATATCAATTAGATCTGACGACAATATCGGGGAGTTTTTTTCTTTTCTTTTCTGTCCATTCCTTCATTTCTACATTGAGCTATATCACGGCCATTTACATTTTATTGATGTAGCGAGAATTTTAATGGATTGAAATCGATCGGAATTGAAGCTACGAGCGTAATTTACATAAATTCATTCACACACAATCTCTATGCAGTTTAAAGTGAATGAGTCGAGATTTGCATTAAATAGATCGAAATATGGGAATGAAAATTGTGGTGTAGATAAGAGAGAAGTACTTAGTCCAGGTGATCGTTTAAATTGCATAACGGTTTACAAGATTGGAAAGTACACACAAAACGTAAATAAAAAGTCCGTCCGCACTCGTCCGTCTTATGGAAATTATCGCTAATCGATTAATTGTAAAATCGTAATTATTTTAGCCAAGTACCTACAACCACCTTCCTTTTGGGTAGACAAACATCAACTCTTCCTTGCTTATTTTTTTAGTTAACAAACTCTTTCACTCTTGATCATATGCAGATTATTCCATCTGAAACTGATCTACTAGAAAGACGAAATTTTATCTTTCTTGGAATTCTGAATAGAAATTCCAGAAATTGTTGAGGTCGATCTGAACGTTAAACGAGTTGCAATTGTCTTATTCAATGGACTACATCTCGAGGTAGCCATTCCAAAACAGCCAATGATACTACTTGGCGAACTGTTTGAACGGCTATACACCTGTTATCGATCAGAACAACGAAAAATAAATGACAAACCTGCGACTAATTCAGTATTTTATAGCCGAGAAGACATATTCAAAGTATTGAAGTAGAAGATTTGAAGTAAATATTCGGGAAATGTTTTTATCAAACGAAGTAGTAGACCCGATGATGAAGTGCATACCGTAGGGCCAGACGAGTTGTCATTGGGAAAAAGATCGTAAAGCTCAAAGCTTGCACGTATTCAGTTAGCTTTAGTCCTGTTCCATGGATCCATGCATTGTCAAATATACAACCACCCGACATCAGTCGGAGACTGGTTGCACAATCTGTGGAATAAATGTATGAACGAAAACACACCCTACGAGCTTTCGATCAAAGTTGAGCTGACCGATCATTATCCAACGTATGACTTGCATCACGATCAAAATTTTGCAGCTACAATGAAATGCAATGTCCAAGTTTTCATTGTCATTAAAGTTTAGAATGACATGCCAGTGCTCACAAAGGATCACCTAATTCTCAGTCCACACGAGGATGTGGAACTATTCAACCTGCAAAAGAAGACAATGGAAAATGTTAAACCAGTCTCGATCGGGACACTGCTCTTAGGCTGATCAAATATGTGCAGATGGAATTTCCGCAAATGTCCGCACTACGATTTTAGGCAGAACTTATAGAGAAAACGGGTCACATTATAAACGGATGTTCTATCCGCAAATTCAAAGACGGGCTACAAGCCTGAATGAGTTGAACATAGCCATTTGAGTGATTTGATATATGTTGAGACAATTGTTTATTGTAACAAATGAAGTAGTAGATTTCACGATAAAATGTTATGAAATGCTTATGGTATGTACACTGTCCGCTTTTGATCCATATAATTTTGTTAAATTCTGTGAGGTTGCTAGAAAGCTGCTTCGTTTTGACAGAAAATCTATTGCTTCATTAGTTGAGTCACACGTTTTGCTAACAATTAGATAGGGTTAAGGTAAATGGTTGACGTTTTTCATCATTGTCAATAACAAGAGACAAAAATTCGTACATCAACCTTTCCACCACCTAATTGAAATTGTCGCGTGAGACTCTTTAGCAACGTGGCAGACTATAAGAATGAACCGTAACAAATCCTAAATATTGCCAGTCTCCAATAATTCTGCAATGAGATGCAGGACTTTTATTCTCGGTTTTAAATTATGTGGTTAAATTGAACATTTTTATATTCATTTGCTTGTAATTACAATTCCGAAGAATTTCATGACCGAACACAAAAGTATTTTGCAAATAAATTTACAAAAAAATATTTCGTACAAATTAACATAATCAAATTTTAATGAAACTTTTTTTTTTCATTAAACCAGCACAAAAATGTATGGAAAAGCCAAACTAAATGCTTTTTAATTAACTCAATTAAATGCACGCCAACGCATCATTTTCTGCAGCTCAGCTATACATGACGATAAAGAACTGTGTATGAACCAGTGGACGCTTGTTCCGTCCCTATGCGCATTTATTACTTGTGGTTCAGAAAGTAATCTGAGCACAAAGAAAGTCAGACCAGGAATTACAAAACATTTTTATTGTTGAAAATGGTTGGCATGAGGACGGAAAAATGCTTAATTTGACGTTGGATGCATATATTGTACTTTGGGTTGAATGCATTATTTTATACCAAATATTTGGAAGATGACCGGAGAAATGAATTTATTTCCTTGAATGAAAGTCAGGTTCTTACGAATGACAACCACTGGAGAATGTTTGGCACAAAATGCTCCCCATGATCAACGAAACGTGGATGTGTGACAAACGTTTTGATGTGTCTAAGCACACTTGTTTATGTAAGTGGTCAGATTAGGACCTGCCACATTAGACAGATTCCTGTTAGAATTTCCAACTTAGAAACGCGAAGGTTTACGTGATTCAAATGATGAGAGGGCCAACGAACAAGGGATCACAATATCTTTCAATATCTAAATTGCAACTGAAATATTGGTAGGTTTAGGCAATCAAAATAGGCCTTGCTTTTCTTTCGTAAGCACGGAGACCACGCCATGGAAATTTGGAGGTTTCCTGACGTTCCAAGGAAGAGTGCTCTGGTCTAAGATGAAAATTTTGTTTTTCACACTTTCCAAGTCCTCGTCTTGATAACACAATAATTTAAGTAACTTCCAAATTCCATGCTATTATCGTTAAGTTCCACGTCACATAAAGTGTAGCAAAAAAATTGCGTTGAGTTACCCTTCCGTCCTGGATGATCCATAACTCCCTGCCATTCTAATCCTCTGTCTAATGCCTGTCGTACAAAACTTCATTTTACCTGGAAAATATACTGAATGCAGGGATGATGGTTATCTAATATGCAAGACAAAAACAATAAAACTTCTTTTCACCTATTTATTTTAGCTAAGTTTGCGAAGCAAAAAACCAACACCAACATAGCAATTGCTCTTCCCTTTCCCATGTGTCGCGTGAAGCGAATGTGGAGACGAATTGCTGTTTCGACCTTGGAGTTCAGTGGCAGTCTCAGGCTAGCGTGGTCTGACCTTCATCAGTCGTTTCCACTGACCCCTTCCCAAAACACATGCGGCTGGCCACAGATTCATGTAAAACACGCTCTGACATAGAAACTATATACGGCCTTTTAAAGCCTCACTCAAGATTGACCCATAATTCGGATTTCAGGAAAATCTAAGAAAAAGTTAAGAAGTTGCTCACCTCATTCCCGTTACAACGTATGGGCATATTAAAAAAATGTATGGACAGTAGACACTTCATTTCTCCATCTTGCGTTACGTTGTCTACGAATGACCTCTAGTGCTTTTCCAACCAAATTCCAAACTTCAAACAGCAGCATCTCGATTACTCGATTTTGACGTGAGATAGTTTGCTTAATTCGTGCAGTTGCTCAAATTACGAAAACAACTCCGTTTGGGTTGGAGTCAAAAAGTTGCTGTGAATTATGGTCCTTGGTCCCACAAAAATGTGTTAAAGCATTTTTAGTATAGGAACTTGCGTCACCACATCTTTACAACCGTGGCCTAGGCTAATATATCACGTGTGAAATGAAAATCGACATGCCGTACGTTGCCTACAAACAGAATAAGCTTGAATATAGTGCCTAGTTTAGGACGAGGGCGTCGTTGGGTATCTCAACACGAATATCATACAAGAGGTTCTTTTTTTTGCAAGCTGTTGTTTGACATTGCATATCTAGGTATTCTTATATCGATGACTCATACAAAAGGAAATTCACCGAGTGTGTAGATTACGACCAGAGAGAAGCGAGAACTTTTCAACTTTTTTGAAAGACATTGTCGCCGTTCTTATGTGGAACCCAAAACGATAACTTGCAAATTAGTAACTGAATTTTGTCGTAATGAACACTATACATTGGCTAAAGTCTTACACAAAATTCTCATTAATTATCCAACTAAATCTCAGACAGCAACCGAACCATTGCCAAACCATACGAACAACACGTATTTCCTACATAATAATAATGCTGCATTTGTCCTGAAGCAAGTGAGCCAGTGAGAGAGAAACTCTGACGACAATTTTCAGTTTCAGTCCGTACTCAATTGCATTTTATACAAAAATAAATCAAAGGCAAAACTTGAAATTGTTCAATTATACACTGCAAATGTAGCATTTCAAATCGTTTTAATTTAACAAATATTCGTATAACCAATTGAAATTAATTCAATTACATTCAATGTGACATTATTCAATTTTGAATGTTGGTGAGCCATGTCGTATTACCCAACAATATTCCCGTTGTAATAGAGCCTCTTACTATTTCAGTGATGATAGAACACAGTAGGAGAGTATTGTGTATTTGTACGTTAGAATGATAGCTATAATAACAACCATCCATACAGCACACAGCACTCATGTAGCTATGCATTTTGTGTGAATTTGGCTTCGATATTAAATTGTAGCTTTAGTTTGAAATTTGTTTCTGGAAGGAATGCTCGATGCAATGGACCATTTTACAATATATTCACATTCACACTCCATTCACACAGAGTCAGTCGAGTGATACTTGTTATTCTTCAAATTCCTTCTGTATTTCTATCTACCCGTAATATGTGTGCGGATTCTTGTCAAAATGTTAAATTAATTATTTTAATTAATTCCATGCTGTTGATTGTTGTTCACAAATAACACACAGCAGCTCATATGCATGCTGCTGCACACATAGTGTGGCAATGCAAACGCATTTTATTGTAATATCCACGACCAATAAAAATAATTGGGTGGGAAATTTTGCTAAAAGTTTGTTGTTTTACTAATTGAAGGTTGAGCTGATGATGGTTTCAACTTTTAATTAACATTGCTCCAGGACGATAATGGTTTGTGCGTCATCTATAATGTAGGATAGCTGGGTGCGTTCTGGTATGCAGAGTCTATTAATAGAATTGCAGGGGTATATAGGTTAGTAGCAGAGATGTGTTGTTGGATGCACTGAATAAGACCGTCACTGTTCCCGATCGATCCATATGAAACTTTGATAATGAAAAAAGTTTCACAAAAATTATCACACTGAATGAATTAGTGCCTGGCAAACAGTAAAATGAATCCACCGTAGTTTGATAACAATCGGCAGAACTAAATTACTGCAAATCAATTGTTTGAGTAACTCATAGAAAGCACTCCACTGTATGCGAATCAACTGAAGGCTTTACAATATTCAGTCCCATTTCGGTTGATTCAATACTATTAGTACAACATTAGGGGTCATTCACAAATTACGCACGCTCAAACTTACGAATTTCAGACCCCCTTCCCTCCTTGCAAGCGAAAATGTGAGGAAATTTTTTTTTAAATGTCTGAAGCGTACGCTTTTGTGAAACCCCGTTGCCCTGTAGAGCTTGTGTGTCCCTTGTCTCTTCATTGTTTGTGCAGTATTACCGAAAAGAAGTCTCTGAGATGTTGTGGCAGTGTGCTAGTACACATAGTGTAATTTGAAAGAAAAGATTGACACACAGGAGGGCTACAAACACAACAATTCTCATCTTCCCAGGGTAATGCTGTAATCATCTGAGCTGCTGGTGCGCAATTCTCTATTCAAATTATGTTGAACCATTCCTTTTCTTTACATTTTGTCCGGCTCGTCCATACAATCGAAGAAAATTATTATCCCACACTTTCCACATTCAATACATTCAATTCAACCGTTGGACTTTCACCACTGTGACTCGCCTTTATAGATTAGGATAAGGACTGGACGAATAAGCGTTTTGTAATCTTGGCACTTCTGCTTGTCGGCATGATTCGCCTTCGAAACCCAGGTGTATTATCACCCACCATCATCAAACCCATTCTCTCCGATTTGATTCTCAGTTTTGTGAAGGTGTCTACTGTGTACGACTGGCGATATCTTAATCATCCATTGTTCCATCCGACGGTGTCTTGTTCAGTTGTATTGTTTGTTTAGATATCGTTGCTGCTTGGCTTAGTGGCGCTATATGACTCGGTAGACCTGAATAGGTGATTGAAAAAGGAACTTTTTTGCTTTTTATATCAATGACACAAAATCAAACATCCCAACTTTTCGTTAGGTGAACTGAATGTGGGAAGTGTGAGATCTGAAATCAATGAATCTTATACTCGAAGCGAAAGAAGTCAGAATGTTAAGTTATGCAGAAAACTGAACGATTGTCCATTTGTTCAACGTACTAGTTTTGAATCTCTTCAATCTGTTATAGATAGCGACAACAAAAACAAACGGTGACGAACTGTTCATGATGTCTATATATAAGTTGAACTGAATGTTGAAATGAACGAAGTACAAGATTTTGTATCAAACACTTGGCGTTAAAGTATTGCAGAAGTTACAGATTTTACGTGTTTCCCCAATGGTATTGCATTTACATTGACTCAACTAGTCAGGTCGGCCTTCATACTCTTCACAACTTTCTAAGAGGTTTAGAACTTTTTTTTAAAAATGGGGAGTAACGACTAGAAATCAGTAGGATGGAGTTCGGGAAGATTTGTTGAAAAAGTATACGCAGAATAAAGTGAATTTCCTAAGAGCTTGGACTCTTTGAAACTCTTTTTGCTTCAACTCCAGTCGGTGCTAAGAACGAATAAAATTTGGTGAAAAAATTGTATGGAATTCATGTGCCTTCGAATTGCCGGATATGAACTGAACTTCGACCAAATAACTAACGGCATATATCTGGGTGACATGACTGTCTGCAAAATCCACCTCATATTCTATGCACAAAATGCTTCGGGTATAATGGAACATACATAAATAACACAAACACGAGACCCCGCTCGTCGAAATGAAAATATGCAACGAACAGCATTATTACATTATGTATGTCCAAATATAGTAAAATTTTTCCTCCAAGATTCGTTATTAAAAATACATTTTCAATTTACTATACATAGGCAAAAGGTTGGGGGTTTTTGGTCGTTTTCTTTAAAAAAAAAAAAGAAGAAAAATTTTGTACAATGTCCACCAATCGTTTGGAATCAATAATGCAAACAGGAATAGCCATGTCGACCACCCCAAACCAAACTCCAATTTTGTGTATCTTATGTTATATTGCTTTTGTTGAATACGGAACTATTTCGCATCCTCCCTCTCTCATCCTCCACTCATATGTAATATCCAACTACGAGCTACGAGAGATTCCTCTCTCACTCTATCTATCTATCTCTACCTACAGAAAAATATCCATACAACAACAAAAGGGTTCCCTTGTCGCAAGATGTGACAAAAAAATAGACAATAAAAATAAAGGTCAAGACAGAGGAAATTTTCAATTGATTTTTAGAGTAGATGGAAATGAAAATATAAATTGGAATGTAGCAGCACAGAAAAAAAAAACGATGGAATTGAGGAAAGGGAGAATGAGATAAGAAAATTGAATTTAATGAGTTCGTTGAACGATAAAAACTGGTCGGATCGAATTTCATACAATGTGGAATGGATATAATTGTGGTTTTTAATAGTTTATCAGAGAGGGAGGGGAGATTTCTTATGGTAATGGTTTTAAGTAAGTTTTATGAGTGACTTTTCGCAATCAACGATGTTCGTAACATTCAACTGGAATTCTTTTAACGGATTTTCTCATGTTTATGTATCGGCTGCGTGGCCTTACTGGCTTCGTTGATTCAGACGACAACTAAAACCAGAAAAGATCGTAGGAGACATTGTGACCTAGGAAGTACGTATGCGTTAAACAGCCTAAATACACACTACACACCTCCAAGCGACGAGTTGTTGATTATGAAACGAGCAACAAATCATCTGTACATGGAAGCTCTCTACGACCACAAGTTTCGAAGATATGAGGTGGTCCTTCGCAGAGAAATTTAGAAAACTTGTAGATAAGTTTGAAATTTCATCACAAAGGACCAGCTTCCGTGTTCAGATGACTGCACTTTATATTCTGGGGCTGTATAGCATTCGCCATGCCAGAAATTACTGTTATCAAAGAATTGTACATAACCTGCGTAAGTTGACCAGTGGTCAATAAGGGGTTCGATTTTTCGCTGAGCGAAGGGAAGAGGTATGCAAAAAAAGTTTGTCTTCCAAAGACTACGAAAGAGAGAATAAGGGTTTGAAAACGTTGTTTTTCCACTTGCACAAAATCGAAGTAGCCAAATTTTTGAGTACCGTGACGATAGACCAACAGAGCCAAGAGCATTCTCCTTCAAAATTGTTTTATATTTTATTTACAATCTACTATCAATACCCTAACATTATACAAAGAAAACGGCGATGTAAAGTTTTCTATGACATTTTTAAGGTCGCTCTGGTGGTGTAGAGAGCTAACGCGTTGGATTTACAAACCAACGATCGGGGGTTCGTATCCACCGTCAGACAAATGAGCATAAAGTAATTTTTCTATTCAAGTTTCAATTCAGTTTTCGAATCGCTTCATCTAAACAAACATTGGACATTTTTAAGTTAGCTTCAAAGTTCGCCGAGGTCGATTTTTCGAATAAAATTTTAGCTTTGAAATTCTGTAACTTTTGCAAATAGATGTCAATATGGTCGTGTTTGGGCTCATTTTACGGAGAATTTCATGTAGTCTCTCTGAAACACCAATATAGGTAGACCAAATGTATGACAAACAAAGTGTGCAATTCTGTGCACAATTTTTCGGAGATGTTGAAACTACCCGCATCGAGAAGCTTATTGTCGTTACTTTTATCATAAAAGTTTTATTAAAGGAAAATCCAATAGATTTTATCGTCACTAAGAATGACCCATAAATTTTCGGAATACTACCTGACATAACCTCACAGTTTAACTCTTTTAACTGAACTAAGTGAAAATGCCAAAAAAGCAAAATGATGGCTGCCTGCGCACAAGGCAATGGGGCATTTACTCAGGTTAAGGGCTACCGTCCTTGTGAATTCTATGTTTAAAAATTTGTTCGGCATTGATCGGTATGATACTACTGAAATTCCATGGAACATAAAATTTTTTGCATTAACAAACTTGAACTTTTGTATCCTAAATTCATCTATATTGCCTCGTGCAAAGGGAGCCACGTTTTACTTTTTTTCAGAATTTTCACTTATTTCAGTTATTAAATTGATTAAACTAAATGTAAGGTTATGTCAAGTAGGACTTCACCCTAATGTATGTGACCAATACGTCCCTTCCATCAATAATCGGAATGCTTATTTAAGGACATCTGCACTCGAGATAAATGACTGTTTCTGCCAAATGTAATCTTTTATATACAAAAATTCGTGCTCAAACAAAAGAAGTAAAAGATTATGTCAATCGACAAAAACGCTTGTATCAATTGAAGTACCAGACTCGACAAATGCAAGTTGAAGAATGCTTCTATCACGGTACAAATTGTATTATGGTAAGACCATGTCCACTATAATCAATTTTCTAATAATTTCTCAATGCAAAAATTAATTATTCCGTGCACATCAGACAATGTCGTACGTTTTCATCAGACTATAGTGTGAAAGATTAAAAATTCTATGTTGCAGTAACGAATTTCTAATTATTGCTCATACACACGGATGCTGACACATCCACCACCACCACCACCTGTTGTTCTTGTATAATATATAAATTAAAAGAACAGAAAACTAAATTTTGTATAAGAAATGTTCACTCGCATCATTACAAAATTTTTTTCGGGAGGGGGACTCTTGTTAAATTTTAATTGTTTTTTCTCCGCCTGCATTAGCAATATACCTTATGTGTATGATTGCGAGCATTGTGCACACAAGATAAATATATATCAAAGGTATACAACACTGACTGAACGACCAACCAACGATATGCAATTTCAAATGTATGTGTTTTACTCACTGAAATGAAAAATGGATTGAAAAAAAAGAAAAAGGAAAAAAAAACAACAAGAACGAGAACACAATGTTCGGAATCGTGCCTGAATGCTAATTAAATCAATTAAGTATACAATTTGAACTGAATTCCATTTTTTTCTTCTTTGCTGTCGCATTACTCCTTTCTTATCAACGATACACATTATAATATGGGCATGGGCATGACATACACACACAGTGAATAGTAATTTATGCAACACGTTGTGAAAAGTGGTACTTTCGTCACTAGATGTGATGTTATCAAACGAGCTGAGCGAGTTTGATAACCGCATCGTGTGACAAAAAATACCACTTTCGCAACGTGTTGCATACAACGTTTTCTGCAACCAGCTGCGCAAAAAAGATTTTTAAAATGCAGAACGCATACCATCCCTCGTCACTCTATGATTTATGTACGCTTTAAAAATTGGTTCAGCTCAACACCCTCAACTTCAACTGCTTTTGGAAGCATTATTTGTTCTTCTTGGAGTATACCAGGGCAGCTTACTCAGCCCAATACTCTTTAACATTGTCATCAACTTTTTTATACATAATGTAAGAGCTCCTCCTGAGCGTACTATTCGCTGACGACGTTGGTCTAGCAAGCTAGAGAACAGCAAAGCTCCAAGAAGTATTTGACATGTGGAAGAACATCCTTGAAGATCATGGGTTGTAAATCAGTGAATCATCAAAGACTGAGTACATGTTACTGCCATTTAGTGATCCACAAGCTCATCCTATATCATAAGGATTTTAAAACAGAAACATCATGCCGAAATGCAACAGCTTCAACTATCTTGACTTAGTAGTCAAGAAGAGTCGATACTGCGACGGAGATGCGAATCTGGAATCACCGTGGGCTGGCTGAAACGACGAAATTCAGGAGTATTATGCGACAAGCGTATGCCAGCAAAACTCAAGGGCAAAATCTACACAAAGGTAGGACGACCTGTTCTCACATAATGGTTCAAAGTTCTGAACTATGTATGAAAAGTTTGGCAGGGATCTGACAACAGCAGAGAAGAAAATGTGCCGTATGTCTCTCGGCGTCACAAAGTTGGATCACATCAAGAGTGAACATATACGAGGCACGTTGAATATAAATGAAACCATCGTCGACAAAGTCAAAGACGAAAGAATCGAATGGTTTGCTAAAGTCTACTCCCACGATTAAAGCAATGTGGCGAGAAAAGTTCTCTCGATGGCCATCCCTAGAATGAGTAAAAGGGGAAGACCAAAGCACAATTTGGCCGGCCAAATGCGACAGCGACAAAAGCGATTCGGACTAACACAAGAAGAGAAGGAGGAAGTTGCGAATGAGAAACGAATTCATGAATTAAATTAAATATTCAAACGCTGACCCTAAAAGTTAAAATGAATAAGAAATTCAGGAAAGTTTTTACAAAAACTAGTCGTAGACAAAATAAAGCGAGGAAGAAGAAGAATAGCCGGTTAGAGGTGTTGCTTAATAAATTTTCAGCTTTGGTGTCGAGGGT
This sequence comes from Phytosciara flavipes, assembly GCA_026413405.1. Classification (NCBI taxonomy): domain Eukaryota; kingdom Metazoa; phylum Arthropoda; class Insecta; order Diptera; family Sciaridae; genus Phytosciara; species Phytosciara flavipes. Next base: position 3,515 of record JANTFA010049673.1, on the reverse strand, counting down.
TCGAGGTTCGGTCGGGGTAGGATTTTTATTTACGATTAATGATTCAAAATAAGTAACAAAAAGTATTTATGAAAATCCATTTCGTCACTAGCGACGAAAAGTGAAAGAATTAGTGATAGTGACCAAATCACCCATCATACATAGCCTTCAAATGGTGCATGAAAAAGTTCACTTTTCGCAGCACCGTTGCAGAAAATGTGTTTATAATAGAGGAAGAAGAAGGAAAAAGAACCCGAAGAATTTTCCATGGCTTTGTGTAAATAATTAAACCATACAAAATGAGAACCTTAATTAAAAGTATGCACCGTTCGTTGTGTGTACTTTAAAATTTTTCTCTATGCCCATTTAACAAAAAAAAAACTGTGATTTAAATGGAAGATCATTAACTTAATTTTTCTCTCATTTTATATGGCCTGGTTTTATAATGTACACATATGCGGCGGCATATCTATGGTACTTACAATTGTATGTCTTTTTATATCAAACGTGTATTCCCGTCTTCCACACACACACACACACTCATACATCATACGTATACATATACGAGGAAACTTTGTATACCATACACCATCAACTTTATCAGAAACGAATGTACATATAAAGAACCCAGAAGCTTGCAGAAAAGTTGGGGCCACAACCAACCACATGCCAATTAGCACTAACAAGAACTTGCTGCGAATAAAACACAGAGATCATTAGAGCAGAAAAGGATATAAATTCGAAACAAACATCGACCGCTTTTACATGGAAACCTTGCAGACAGTAATAATGCAGCAACTTGTAAATTGAGGGATAATTATATAGATGAGAAAATCTAGCTAGGGTTGGTCTCTCTAATAACATGATTTTACGGCAATTGTAAACTTGTATAGTACTTAGTCTGAATGGCGTTGTTTGATCGAGAAAATAGGAAAAAACAATTGCTTTTGCTTACAAATCAGGATTTTATTGATTTCATTGAATAAATGTTTACTTTGAAGCAATTAACGAGATATTATTGTTAACTCTTCACGTCGCCGACCTGCTGACATGCACTTAAAACAGGGAGCATGACACATTTACTAATGATAGATGACGGAGCTCACATGGTTCAATATTGATAATTGTTTCAATCGTCAATACAAACTACGTTATGGAGGCTACTATTTTAAAAAGAGGAACTTCATTTATCTTTTCAAAGCAACTGTAAGAACGTCAATGATTTTTATAGATTTTACTGCCTGCCCCATGCGAAATTTGAACATTACAATAACAATATGCACCCTGCGAAAATGATCCATTACGTTGCGGAACATTTTCGGTTCGTTTGCAATGGTTCGTTAGACAAAAGTGGTGGCATATCTGAGCCGACACTCGTCAAAAAGCCAGTTAACGAAGTTTATTGCCCAGAAACACACTTGTGAGTTGCTTTTATCACAAAATAGTTCCCTCATGTGATGAGTTACTTTCGCAGCATCCAATGTAAACTGCTATTTACGTGCTTTTGCTTTCTCTGGGTTTGGAAGTACCTCATTACACCGCTATGAATAACATGAAAAAAGTTACTTAAAGTTCAAGCGCTTAGCAGAATTAGAAGTCACGTTTTCGTATGATGCAAATTTTGACTTTCCAACTTTTTGCATTAATCGAAAGCTTGTCAATGTTTCATCTTATCTTCTAAAAACTGGGTAGAGCTTTTTCTGAGCCCCTTCTATTCCGCTAAAATGTCGACGAAAATGGTTTCATTTGCACAAAGTAATGTACGAAATGCAACAGGAGCCATATATGATCAGCTTCCTTTTAGCATAGAAACGTCTTACGTCTGTGCCTAGATTACTCTTCTACAAGTAAGTTCATAGTTGCCTAAATGAAGATATTGAGCAAATTGCTTTGAAAAGTCTCAGGTCCAGTTAATGGAACTACTATTCGATAAAATAAACAAGATTCAGTTCCTCTTCCTCTTTCGTCGAACCGCAACAATCAATATCTAATGAACACTTTGGATTAACCATAAAAGGAGCCAGTAATGCGTAATGCAAAGAAATACAGCTCCGATAAATAGCACAACTTCTAATATTAGATAATGATTCTAAAAGGAATTAATAGACATCAGTACCTACAGTAAAATAAAATTTGACCGACACGGCGCGCAATGCATTATTTAATTTCATTATCGCAAGCAATTAATCGCATGCACTGAATCAAATTGTATTATAACAGCGAAAACACATTTTCGTGTTGCAAAAAGTTCTCTTTCTCTCTGGGTATACCCGGTTAAATGAATGTACTGTACACTTTTGTGCATATGCACACACTCGCATTGTATATGTGCAGTGCATATAACCCATAAAACGAAGTTTTATTTGCATGATACATGCATCATGTATGCATTAATTACATTTAATTTGTTTATCTGCATTTAGCAGTTTATTTAGCAATTAGATGGAATATGTGTGGGATGGATAGAATATTTTATGTTTGTTTTAAAAGTCATTTAAAGAAATATAAATTTCGAAATTTTTAATTGAATTTTGCGATTGTCTTCGCACACAGAAACGGAAAAAATTCGCAGCCTTATCGAAGGCAAATCAGTGCATATAAATGTTCAATCCCAATCGAATCAGAAAAAAACGGGTAATCAAAGTGGAAGTTGAATAAACTCACTGTGAACAAATTGAACCTGACTTTAATTCTTTTCTTTGCTTACTTACTTAACAGCCATTTTTAACCTAGAGGGGTTTTGGATGACTCCACAACAGCATTATGCCATTTCTGGCGATTCTCAGCAGCAACTTTCCAATGACTAATTCTCAGCTCTCGTAGGTCTTCCTCGACACAGTCAATCCTTCAGTTCTTCGGTCGCCCTCTGGGTCTTGAACCATCAATTTGGCTTACGAAAATTTTCTTAGCCACTCTGTCACGCTCAAAAATTTCTACTATTCGTTCTGATTCTCCACAGATCGAACTCTTTCACTGGTACACAGATTAAGCGTTGAATTTTCCTTGCGAAACACCTTAGCCTGCTTTCTTGGTTTTTTCTGTTAAACTTCAGGTCTCACAGGCGCAAGTGGCAACACTCCTCACCAGAGTTTTGTATAGCCGATATCTAGTGGTAGTGTTCAGTAGATTGCTCTTGAAGAGATGTTTTAATGCATAAAGGAACCTACTCGCTTGCACCGTTCTCGTCCTAAATTCTTCATCTCGTCAACGAGGGTCAAAAAAAGAGCGAAAAAGATGCAATGATGGCCAAATTCACCCATGGCTGGCTATATTCACCCCCGAAGACTATATCATTCGCGACGTTGACAATGGATCCAAGATATTTGAAAGATTGGACAACCTCGAAATTGTATTCGTTCATGGTCATGGCCTGTCCAAATTTAGACCCTTGGCTTATTTCTTTAACCTTTCCAAAAAAACGTATCACGATAGATTGCATCTGCTGTTAAACGTATCTTCTTGTGTGTGTGTGAAGTGAATGTTTTACTTCATTTGTTCATACGCACATTTGTAGTAAAAGGTGCTGTCCATAAATG
>JANTFA010049562.1:0-15183 GCA_026413405.1 Phytosciara flavipes | reverse complement strand
CTCCGTATCAGACTAGCTTATACACATCTTGCCAATAATAACAGACTGACCTCAAATACAGCGTTGAGTGGGAGCCGATTCCATGTAACTGGGCTCAAAAGCACACACCAAAATCAGAGTAATCCCAAAACAAACTTATTTCGTTCGTAAACAGATCAAAAATATTATCACTTCACTCAATACTTTCTTAAGGCTGTCAATTTTGCTATTCAATTATGAATGTTTGAAGTTGGCTTCGAGACCAGTTATATTCAACTGGTCTTCGCTCTCCTTAAACACTGTATATGTGTAGGGCTACGGTGTGACACGCTAACATTTACGCTACAAAATTTCCCAAAAGTTAAATCGCGAACTACCACGGTCACTTCGGTACACAACAGCATTTGAGCTTGGAGCATTGTTGTTCCTTTTTGAGTTTCATTGTTTTGGGATATGAATTATGAATCAACATCACAGATTCAATATTGGCAGGCTGTTACGGCAAGATTAAAATCTATCCTGTGGCCGATTGCTGTCTTTAATAGAGTTGGTGATATTCCACCGGATTGTTCCTAGAGTTAATTGGTAAACACTACTGTTGGTGCGACTCTAATTTACCACATCCTGATTCGGCCGAATTCTTTTTTGAATTTTTTTTTAACGTATGCAGAGCCATATTTTAATGGAAGCACATCAATTGATAATTGCGAAAACTTTTTTCAATATCGGGGGAAAAAATATGGAGAAAGAATTACAACTTCGTGTGTGTCTGTGTGGGTTAAAATGCGTCCCTGTTTTGTCCAAAAATTTCATTTGATTTCTTTGAGATGAAAAAATAAATATTTTAAACGGAAAACATTTCTCGATAATATCGCAGATTCTGAACGGCAACCATCACAATTGTTGAGATCCGCTAAGCTTTTTATTGTTACAAAAGGTTTTTTTTTGTTTTCAACTGACAATCGGGGGTCTCGTCAGTTTTAACGGTTTACTTGACGTCGTCTTGTTCCATTGGTTCTTCCGATTCTTCAACTGATATTTGCGATTTTCTGTAGAAATGAAATAGAGATAAACTAAAAATCGTTGCGAAATGAGCTAAAATCTAAGAGCGCCATTCACAGCGACAACACAACAATAATGATCAATGTGAACGGCTGCATGAATATTTTGATCAAGTAAGTGAGAGGAAAAACATCGATCGAATTCTTACCGGTTGGGATTCTGCATTGAAAGACTTGCCATTGCCGTTACTGTCTCAGATTCTTCCCGTTCGCTTTTGAGTGCTTGCATTGCCGATAGTCCAGCCGTGTGAGCTAATCGTTTCACGCATGGCCAATGTGACATCTAATAACAGTGAAACAAGGAGAAATTAAATGAAGAAAAATCGTCGATAAACCTGCACACAGTGTCAACACTAACCTGAATGGCAATGGTTTTCTGCAAAGTATTCAGTGCATTTTGTGTTGGACATCGAGATAACTCAGATTCAAATATGGGCGCTGATTCATCGCCTAGTAAAGCTCGTACACATTCTTGTGCTGAGTCGCAAATGGCTGGCAAATCATAGCCACCTTCTAAGGCTAGCACAACTTTACCGTCAGCCAGTTGCATTAGTTCCCTAGTCAAATGACCGAAACAAGCCGGCGACACAACATAGCCACCTAGATTCGTTGTATGTCCGGCAGCTGCATCGAATCCGGCCGATACCAGCACAATGTCCGGGTTATACTCCTTGGCGATGGGTAAAACAATTGTACGGAATGCAGCCAAATATTCGGCATCACCAAGTGGTGGATCTAATCCGCCAGACCATGAGATATTCACATTGTAGCCCAGGCCCAAACCAGATCCGCACTCCGTGGGTCCACCAGTTCCCGGAAAAAAGTGACCGTCGTCGTGCCGATGCACGGACAAATACAAAACTGACGGATCATCGTAGAACACTTGTTGCGTACCGTTGCCATGATGAATATCCCAGTCAACAATCAAAATTCGCTGAATTTCCGGTAAGCGTTGGCGCAGTAGTTTGGCTGCAATAGCCACCGAATTGAAGAAACAAAATCCCATCGACAGATCTGGTTCGGCGTGATGTCCTGGTGGACGAACGACAGCAAATCCATTTTTAACATCACCCTTTGCCGTTTTAAATGCTAGATCAATTACACAACCGGCAGCCATTCTAGCTGCAGCTGCTGTGTGATGTTCGTTCCATGTAGTGTCAGAATCGCCGACTCCAACTCCACCACACGCCAAGCGTACGAAATTGTGTCGTCCCGTTTCCAACTTCTGTCGATTCAATTGATTCGATCCGAACAAAATGGAATGTTCTTCGGTGTGGACGGTTTGAAGTTCCTCTTGGGTTGCTTTGCGCGACCGCAACCGATCGCATCGACTAGCTAGCCCAGTTTCCACCAATCTTGCCCATACACTTTGCAAACGGCCACTGTGTTCGGGATGTGAGGTATTGTCTCCGCAAGTGCATGCATGTTTCAACATTAAATTGTCGAACGCCAGGCCGGTTGTCACTTTATGTGAACTTTCGGTCACATTTCGTCGATATGATAAGCTTAGATTTACTGGGGGTGTATTGTCACCGTTGTCTGGTATAACACATTGTGCTGGTCCTAGATGAACCAGTGGACTGGATAATGTTCGAGATAATGGACGAATGAGACCACGAGCAAATGGATCGTCTATCGCTAGCTGTTGAAAACAAAAGAGAGAGAGATTGAAATTCGATCAAAATTTGCAGTTCAAAGTTTTGTTTTTGTGTTGTTACAAAAAGAAAAAAGCGCAGCAATAAAATAAATTCTTTGTGAGTGACAAGCTAGCTTCTTCTGACCCGACACCTCCCATTTTTTTCCCAGTATACAAGCCGCCGATAACGCAAACAAGAGATTAACAACAAAGTTTCTTTACCGATTAATTACCTGCATCGATTGTCTGATCAATAACTCCCGCTGCTGCTGCAAATATTCTTGATCTCTGATACGATCTTCAGGTATGCTCTGAGACGATGATGATGATGTTATCACGCTACTGGTTAAGACCGGTTTCGGAGGTTGCTTCTTGTCGGTAAGATCGATCACTTCTCCGGAATCGTCTTCTTCTTTGAGTATTTGTTCACGACTGTTAGCGCCACTTCGTGTCAATACAGTCTGTCGAATCTTTTGCGTCAGCAACATATGTTGTTGTTCATACGCCTGACGTTCGGCCTCGCTGTTTTCATAATGAGTCTGGCCTATACTAATACCTGATGTTCCTGTTAACATTGGGTGACCGAGTGGCAATGGGGCCGATTGCGTGCGCCCCAATGGACGATGGCCCTGCTTGTTGAGACGAGCGTGAGCGACCTGAACGTCGGTAATCGGTTGACTGTACATTTGCATTTGATGGATGCCGAGATTGGCCAGATGCGCTAAATGAAGAACGGTAGCATGAGCCTGCGGCGGCATGTCCGAATGTTCCATCGGTATGCCGCCGTAAAATGGGACATTTGACGATCCGGATGCAATGACGGTTGGATTGACTATGGTTTGAGATGGTGCTCGGAGAGCAGGTAAAAGCGGCTGGAAATATGATTGAAAGCGATCAGTCAGCACGGGGGTTGCCATCGTTTTGTGTTGGTCATTTACATAATTGCTGGCATTGTGAGCGTTTGGTAAATGCGGTCGTCCGAGCGATATATTCGGCATCGATGGCGACGTATATAAGGACAAATCGTTGATGCTACCGCGGCCACCCTGGTAATTCGGATCTTCATTTTCTTCTTGGATCGGTGCACTTGTTGGTGAACCTCTGCTGCCAGCTAAAGCTGGTGGAGAATTCGGACTAGAGTCAGGAGTGTTGCCACAATCTATACGCAGGCGGAAACATAGAAAACATAGAAATTAGTTTGTCCGACAAAGCTATCACATCCATTTCCATCGAATATTTTATGGGCATTCCAATTATAATCAAATCATTCACAGGCGTTCGGTTAATTGGAATTAGTTGTTATTATTTAAGTAAGAAAAAAAAACTATTTTCTGTTAACATCGAATAGCTCGAACTGCTTTCATTTTTGTTTAATCTCATGGTTAGTTCAAACAATAATGAAATTTAGCGACACTTTCGCGATTTTCAATTTGTATTTTGATCGGAAATGTTTGTTTCTCTTTTGCGTCTCTCGCTGAAATACACATTTCTGCGTCTCTCGCTGAAATACACATTTCTGCGTCTCTCACAAAAAAAACCAACCGATAGGATCAAAGAGTATTCTATATTCCGGTATTGAGCTGTTATATTGACTTACTTGTCAACGAATTTTGGTGCTTTTGTTGGCGCCTATGTGCTGCTTGCAGTAATCGCTCTTGTCTCCTTGCAGCGGCCGGACCAATACGAGCCTTACGTTCAATTACACTTTGCTTCAAACGGATCTTCAGCAAATTTGGCTCGGATGCTATTCATCGGAGATAGAGAGAGAATTTACCCATTTTTATTTTCTTCGTCTTTTGTTTTTGTTTTTTTGCTTTTAATTTGAAAAAGGATGAACAAAAGTAAAATTAATGACAAACTGTGTTTTTTGATTTATAACTCATAATGTGAATGGACTCAGTCGCTACACTGTTTTTCATCTTTGCTTTGCTTTGTTTTTTGGTTTATGTTTGTGGAAGGGATTTCAATAGTTTTTTGATTTGTTAATTTTTTATAAAATCATTCAAAGCAAACAAAATTTTCAACAACCCTCGTTCGTCAACAGTACGAAATTACTAAACTTTTCTGAACGTTTGCGTTTTTATACTATTCAAAAACCGAACGGACGAATAGTTAAATCAAAATTGTACTCGATCAAAACTCAAGCACATAAGTCACAAGTGGACCTGTTATGTGTACCCACGAGGCCTACCTAGAATCTCAAAGTATGATTGAGGTAGTGCAGAATACGGTGATGTGGCAAAGATAGGCTCATGAAAACAATTTTTGCTCTCTAAATGGCACACAACCAAAACAGTTACAGCTTTTATGAGAATGTAAAGAACTCGACCTGAGCCGTATTCACAGAAGTTCAATTTTCTGAATTCTTAAGGAAAATCTATGGTAGTCAGCCAGGAACTTTTAGTTGGGTCGGAGGAAGAATGGAATTTTGAGATTTATTTGTCACATTCTTTGAAAAACTTTATTTAAAATTTTCAAGTCATTTTAAGCCGGCTTGAGCCGATTTTTGGAACTCTATCGGCTGGGCCAAAAAAGGCCAGCGGCGGCTCATTTTCGGCGGCGCTCATTCCTACGCACGTATACATAACGACGCGAACGAGGCCTAATTCTTCTTTTGTACTTCAGTCAAACTTGACGTAAACACGCCGTACGACGTAATCATTAAACGAAGCTGTAACTGACGCCAAAAACCACACAACTTCCGATCCGCAATCGCAATCTCGTCACTCTATTCTTAAAACCTTCACCGCATAACGAAAAATTCATCATTATTTTGCGCTTAAATCACAGTATACGCACGCATTCAACGATCATCATTGTTGTGTATACACACACAGTAAGCCACAATCAACTTTCGCATAAATTTATTAGCGTGAACAGGTGTACTGCTGCCGGTGGTTGTTGTTGTTGGAGATTATAGCATTGAAAATGACCATGCCGAAAAGAAAACAAATTTTAATGGATACGGAAATTAAGTAATGCGCTCCTATAATTAGAAACGCTTAGGTTAAAAACTTCAGGTAAAATTATTTTCGCCGAAATTTGTGTTAGGGGCGATCAATATAGCAACAGGCTTTTTACTAAACTCTTCTTCTCCTCTTTGATCTTTTAAACTTTTTACGGTCCATCTGACGGAGCATCATCTCAATATGGTAAATAACAACGGCGTATGGATGAACGGCATGTACACTAATAATAATAAGGGAGGATAATTGAGCTGGTAATTTGGTTTTTTCTCTGTGAAATTTATTCGTTCGCGGTTAATGTCAGGTTGATAACATGTAATTGAAAAATGGTCTCTTCTTTTCGCTGTACATGCACTGCACTTGACATACTGAACGTAACATAATTCGTTTGGAATAGTCTGTTTGGGAACCGTCACGTCGTTTCATATGGTATTTTCGACAACACTTCATCATCCTGTTTGAACCAAATTTGTTAGAAAGGTAACGTTTTCTTGTAACCCCCTTCCCCCTAATGGCAAAACGACATTCGTGTACTCTCCCGCTTGTACGTTTTCCATATTTTCAAAAATTTCATTGGCTAGATTTATATTGACTGAGCATTATTAGGTATTCAACGCAACGGCTCAGGATAATTTTCACATAATTTTCAAGTCTTCCGCAATCTGTTTGCGTCGAATGTAGCTTTCATTCGATACGTTCCCTTAGCAATTTCAATAATTGTGTACAAGACTCAGAATTATGTGTAAAAATGAAGTCGTCGTTAATCGGTCGTCGAAAAACACATGCTAAACATCAAAAATCTTTTCAGTTTCGTTTTTATTTTTGGTTTACAGTGATGATATTTCAAAAGTAAACTAGCGTCAGCCGTTTTTCAGCTGATCCACTCACACAAACCAAAGATCTTGTCCGTCTTTATACGGGTGCAACAGTTGCACTCACGCGAGTAAAGACGGAAAGATTTGTTTGTTAGTGTGAGTGGATCAGCTGAAAAACAACTGAAGTAAATTTACGTTGGAATATCATTGCCTTTGGCTGTAGTTTGCGACTGATAGTTTGTCGTTTGTCACTGACTACCTGAGTTTCGGTAGGCCTCCTAATCAATTGGAAGGACGGAAAACAATTTAAAATCGGGAAAATGTTTGCTTTGTGGGCGTCACGTTGTATGGATTGGTACGGGTGTGGAATTTTGGAAACCGTCACATATTTTGTCCATTTGATTCCTCCATAATACTTGCAAAAGCGAGTAAGTCAGGGAACAGAAATGGTGTCGGTTTTCTAAATTCCACCACTGTGTATGCAAACAAAAGAATTTGCAGAAAGTGTGATGTGAGACTCAACTCGACCAAAGTTCAATAAGCATTTTTGTTTTAGTAGTCCACTTCGATTAGAATTTTTTAGATTTATTAAATTAATTCGGAATTTAAAAAAATAAAATGAAAAAAAAAGAACAAATTCGAAACATGCGCAAATAGAAAAGGCACACATCAAAATGAAAAGTAGAAAAAAAAACAAAAAAAATTTTGTTGTGAAAAAAAAGTACACAAAGAACGAAAAAAATGGCAAACATGTCAACAAACCTGTCTTTCGCAATGGAAAATCAGAGTCATATTTTGATATTGATGATGGTGGTTGAGGTATTTTGTATGGATGTGAGCTAGACACCGATCCAGCTGGTAAGGATTCTCCAGATGAGCTCTTGACGACACCCCTGTTCAAAAAACAATCAAATGAAACATTAAACAAACTTTCTAAGTTTTTCCTATTAAATTTAGTTATTCATTTCACCCATACCAATTTCGGTAAGTGGACGATGGGTTTATGCCATTTGAAGCATTTTGTTTTTTGTTCATTAGAAAATTCTGCAAAGAAAAATTTCGGCCAATTGTAGTAACAGTATGCACCAAAGATAAAAAACGGGAACAAAATTGAAGCGTTGACACACACCTGTAATTTTTGCTTCACCTCGGAACTGGCATTGGCACTAGTGTTTTCCTTTCGCCGTAATGCAGCCTCGCGTTCTCTTCGCTCCCGTTGCTGTTGTTCTTCGACAGCGATTCGCTGCTCACGTAGTTCCTGGAATACGCCATTTGAAAGGGCCGCAAACTACAGATAATTTTTGAAAAAGGATATATGTGACAGAACAAAAACCAACCAAGAAAACAAAAGTAAATAATAAAAAAAAGAAAGAGAAAAGACTGGACGCGACTGAATTATTGAAAAGAGAGAGAGAGAGAGAAAAGGGGAGACTGGTGGTAGTAGGGTAAGCTTTTCACGAGATATGTTGTGTAGAAAGTGTGTGCGTAAAGTACGTGCAGATAGAAGTTAGTATAAGCACTGGTTTCCACTCAAGAAAAGTACTCCGTTGAGAGCGCCGTTAAGGGTTTCTATTTGTCTCTCTCATTTTTCAACCAATAGAAATCATTAACGGCACTCTCAACGCACTACTTTTTTTGAGGGGAAACCGGGGCTAAAGGATCGTTATATTATGTCAAACTAATGAAGTAGTAGATTTTGCATGTTACCCTACGTTATTCAATTTTGTACTACAAATTGTATGGGAATTTTTACAAAACACACGTTGGTTACGATATGCAGCAACAAGTGTAAGTGTCTTGGGGGATTATTATTTTTTGTTTCGTTTTTCTTTGCGTAAATTGAGCAGCCTGAACTACATGTGTGTGTTAAGTGTAAAAGTCCCTAGTCAGTAAGAAAGAAGCCGGGCGCAGTATTATGTTACGTTTAATTGAATAGAATTCAGCTCACACACACTCATGCTTTTGTGTTGTTGGTTGTGATTTGGCTGAATAATGAAAATATGGACAATTTTCCGGATGAACCATGCATTTAGGCGGAATGTTAGAACGAGTATAAGGGGAAATTTAACCGCGCAAAACAATAGAGAAAAGAAACCCGAAAACGAAAGTGTGTGGAAAAATTGAACACATTGAATGTCTTACTTGATATTTATGTTCCAGTTGGATTTTGTGTTGCATTTCTAATTGTTTGTTCTTCTCTTGGAAATTGTGCCACAACAATTGCTTCTGCATTTCTTGTTCCTTTTTCAGCTGTAAACAAAAGAGCAACTTCATTTTAGCAGGTTTTGATTTAGAATTTAGAATTTTTTGGTTTTAAAGGAATTTCAAAGCACGATTTACAATAGACACTATTTGTTTGTAGTTTTAGTGTGTGTGTGTGTGTGTGTAGCCTAACTGACTTTTTTTTCTGTTTAAGAAAGGGAAATTCGATACTCAGGACAATTGCTCCAACCTTCTAAAAAAGCTCAAAAGTAAAATCTGTTCCTGCAAAGTAACGAAATATTGTCGTTTTCCCCACTAGATTTCGAATCGAGTGCGAAAAATTCTGCTTCGTGACTTTTATTAGACACATTTTTCCCAGCTAGGGGTCGTATACGAGGGCCGTAACTAGATTGGATTCACAGGAATTTTTCCCTGAATTTATTTAAGGAAAGTCTCATTGACTTCAAAGGTTTCACTTTATTGCTACTGATAATTGGTAATAATTGATAATTTCAGCCTAATTTCAGTGACTATGTGCTTGCTTGTTAGTTGAAAGTTTTTATCTGAAGCAACTGACTAAGAAGTTCGATTCACTAATCTAATTTTTTGAAATTTATAACAACGATTGAACAAACTGTCCTATTTGTTAATGCTATTAAGGGTCGACAGCGACTTTAAATATTTAAAACTTTCCATTTCCAGATTGTAAACATCTTCCTTCTAGTCCATCAACAGCTTCTTCGGTCAATGTTCAGTTCACTGCATAAACTGTTGATGGGAAGCTTAATCAATTGATTCTAAGAACAATCTACGGTTGTGATCAAAAAGTTTTAGATGGAAAACATTGTCTTCCAAATCGTAAGACTTCCTTAGATCAATCTTGGTTTTATTGCGAAGACCATTAGCTTTTGAACAAGGGTGCTGCTTGAAAACTCAGGAATCATTGGTAAAATAGATCTGCGCCGCAGGCGTACATTTCAAGAAAAGTCTTCTTTTTGCAACAGAAAAGTATAAATAAGGTCTGACAGAATGAATTGTTTCTCTTAAAATTTCTCGGGGTGAGCTCCGGAGTATCCAGCTCAGCTCACCTTCGCTCCACGTAGCTACGGCACTGGGTCGTACATAAATGAAGTCACGTTCTCCAGTGCTGCCATCAGATTGAAATTACTAAGAATCCGAAAAGGGGGCTAGGACATTGTAGTAGGACTCATAAACGTGTTTCTTTTTCGAGCCACCTGATGGCAGCACTGGAAAAACGTGACGTCATTTATGTACGACACCTACTAGATAACAGCGCTCTTCAGGAAAAACGACCAGCAATTGGATTGCACAATTGAAAATGAACTGTGGCCGGTTTAAGATTTCAGCTCGACTCCCATCAACTCTGAAAAATTTTGTTCGTCGGTAAGTGACAGCTACTTGGATAGGAATTGAGCTACAAAAAATCAGTTTTCTTTATAAAAGCCCCCTTAAATATTTGATAAAATACTTGTAATGGTAACCGTTATCAATTTGTAACGAGCACATTCGTGAACTACCTGATTTCGAAATATCTAAATTTATCAAAGTCTTTCGTAAATGAAATAAAACTTCTCAACAATACAAAAAAAAACGTCAGTCAAAATTCGTAGATAGAATCTTATATTCGTCGATTTCGCAATCACAAAACCATTAACGGACTACAAAACCATAAAACAACATTAACAAACACCATGTCACTAAGCAATTATCGACAAATGCACGCCATACATTAGCACCCAGGTGTTCCAATACACATTCCATTTTACATTTTATTGAAAACCCAAAAAATTTTAAAAATTTTGCGCGTGTTCGCTTTTTTAATTTCACATGTCATCACACTGTGTTGAATGTTATAAATAAATAAATAAAAGAAGACGAAGACGAGAGAGAGAAAAAAATGAGGTGTACGTTATAAAACAAGAAACAAATTTTAAAACAATTCATTTGTACCCACGCTGGCTGTCAAGACTCAAGATAGCGCAAAAAGAGACATATAATACAAAAAGAGATCTAATACAAGGAGACGTTGCCAACAAAAATTCACTTCCAACGTACAGGTTTAAAACAATTTTATTATTAGAATTTGACGATGCTGACATTTATTTTTGGTAGTAATGTGGTTTCCCAACCAGCTGTTGGTGATTTTGCATAATTTAAAATGAACGAAGCAAAGAAAGAAAAAAAATCGCGAAAATTTATTAGGATTTTCACTAAGGCGTATGATACAGAGGATGTTCTGGTACGCTTTTGAAAAAGGTGTAGTGGCTTGTTTGCATTGTATCTTATTTAATGCTACGAAAAGACCAATCATATTTTTGCGAGATGTGTCATATTCCACGTAAATTTTACGATTTTTCATTTACATTAAAAAGCAACAGAATTTCTCACAGTCAAAGGCATTGAGTTTTCAACGTAAATTGACTTCAACTGAGATCTTATAAGGCTTTGTGCGATTCAATTATCGTCACGCGCGGATGTGTAACTGTTTCACCCGTATGAAGACGAACAAGAGGGATTCTTTTGAAAAACAGCCTATTGAAATCGGACCCGTTTTTTTTTTGGACTTTTCGATAGGAGCCTGGGGTACTCGACCCTAGACGCCCTAACTTTTTTTTTTCAAAATTCCCCGAAGCTCGTGTGGTTCGTGGGAAGTGATGGAAAACCGAAAACATGCACTTTTCATATGGAAATTTCTCCGAGTGGGTGCATGAAGGGTACAGGGTTGTGAGGGGTCTCATTAGAAAGGTATTTGCATGGACGTTCGGGGAAAATAGTGTCTTATTGGGCTTAAAATTCATCCACACTAAGTTATGAGCAGTTGAGCAGTGGGTTAAAATCTGTCGAATTTGACGAATTTTCAACATCCGAAACACAGCCAAAATATGAAAAAACAATTTTCCCTGATAGCTACTGGTTTCATCTTTGCAACGATACCACAAATGCATGGGTAGTAGTACCGATAATAGTGTACCTTTGATGTGTAAATTTGGGGCTCTGTTTCTCTACTCGCAAATCTTATAAGCTCTTTTGTTTGTGTGACAGAATCAGCCGCAGAAAATGCACGTCGAAAATTCACTGCCTTTGGCTGTAATTCAGAAAAACTACCCGAAAAATTGTGAGAGAAAGTCAAACAAGGATAATAATACCGACTTCATCGACCGTTGAAAGTTCATTATGAAACCCTTAGAAGCCCTACAAAAAAAATTTTCGTTAAAAATTCAAGAAAATAGCGTGACGTCATTCTGTGTAACTATGTATTACGGCCCTTCAGCTTTCCAGTCTCGAACCGAAAAGTGTGAATGCCTTCTGTTAACCCAACACTCAAATAGAATACAATTTTCATTGCGATAAAAACCTACAAGTAGCGAGCGGAGATAGAGGTATGAAATTTTCTAAAATATTTTCCGTTGAGAAATTGTGTCTAGTCGTTTAAAATGCTAGTGCAACTAATCAAATTCAAGTTCAAGAACGAAATTGTCGACGAAATGTGGTATTTTTAAATCATTTTTTTTTGTTGTTTTGTTTGTTCTCTTCTTGTAGGTTTTATTATTTATATTTTCAGCAAGAAATTCTAGGTGTGGTTAAAAGTTACAATATTCCTTAACTTGGCTTATGTCATCTTTAGTTTTGCCAGCCAAATAACCGCCTTCATCATGGGTATACATATATATCTACGTACATTACACTGTCAGGTGTTTATTGACATCGAACGTAATACGCGGCTAAAAACATTCAGTTTTTCTTCTCTTCCACTTAAAGTTTGCCACTCAATTGAAATATACAACTTTTTTTTCCGCTTCTTTCTTGTGTTGTAAAAATGAATGGCGATCGGATCGACACATTTAAATTAATTGTATATTCATAAGTATACCCATCCACTCATGTAACGACGAACTTCTTCTTCTTCTTCGCTTTTTTTCCATATACATAACCTCACTTGATGTACGATATTAAAAATATGTTTTATAAATAGTTTTCGAATATATCTATATAAAAAAGCCGCCCGTTTTATAAATCGTTATCTAGAAATTTTTCCTCCTCGTCTCACACTGTTGTTTATACATTTAAAGTTGAATGTAAAAATAGAAAGCCTTGGAGTTTATTTTTGTTACGGTGTGTGAATGCAAAGTTAGTACATGTTACGTATACAAACACTCAGCCACACACACACACCCAGCCATACAAAACATTGATAATATAAACGTGTTTATAAATACACTGCCTCATACAGTTGTAACAGCCAAAAAAAAAATCAAAAGGAGTGTTTGCTGGGAATTCGAACAATTTTTTTTTCGCTACACGATAAAATGCGCGCTTTCGTTGGTTGGATAGATTATAAATGTGGCGGCTGCATTGTGTATATTATCACTCGAAGCTTTTAAATTTACATGAATGAATAAATTTTGTTTAGAAACATTCCATAACACTATATAGTATGATACTAGTATTATGTACTATCTTATACGCTATGTGTACAGGAAGAAGAGTGGCGGGATGTATTTTGTATGTGTCCGATGTAATATTCTTAGCGCTTTACCTATGATCATCCATTCTTAAGCAGTGTCTTCGACTCCAGCTAAACCTACAACAACGATGACCAGTCACAATTTTGTCGCAGTACTGGACTGGCAAGTCGGGGCGAAACGAAACACACTTCAACATACTGGAATCTCTGCTCTCACTCTTCCAGTTCAGTATACTGATTTTGTGTCGTACAATAAGACTTTCCGCGTTGGAACCGTCTTCATTATACGTCAGCAGACATTGTTAATTTTCAGAACCACCCACCCACTCAGTCGGCCAATTTGTAGCGTCACTAAGAGGCCATTCGTAAATGACGTCCGCTATTTTTGGTAAATTGTTGACACCACCCCACCGATTCGTCCAATTTCGTCAAGTTTCAGATGTTGTAAATGACGTCCGTTTTTGGATACCCCTTCCCCTAACAAAGTAAAAATTAGGTCAAGAAATTTAAAAAAAAAACGTTTCGGAAGACTATTTACAAATGAGTTCCAGCATGCAGGCTGCCTCAACTTCGCCCTGATCCAATCATTCCACGCCCTCAAAGTTTTAATAGTTCGATACAATTGCCATCACTTCGTTGGCTCTGTACAAGCTGTAATCACTTAGAAGGTCCTATTTTTGTAATTGCCCCGTATAGCATTGAAATGGAGGTGGGCGAAACGGAATTCATTATCAGCGTTGGACGTGCTCAAGACAAAACTGGCGCGACTGTTCTGGGCAAGAGTTCGTTTTCAATTTAAAATTCTTTGGAAACAAACAACCCGGTAGACCCAGCAAACTTGGTAAAATTGAAACCCAACCCAAGAACGACTCGAATTGCATTTTCGAAACCTGAAACCCGAAGAATTCTGGAGACCGACTCGAATCCCATCGATTCTTTATAACCAATGGAAAGAAATAGAAGAAGTTTCACCATTGAAATTCACCGGTTGTTGAAAACAATAATAAAATTCCAGTCACTCCGATCCCCAAAATCTTGCTTTCAAATGAAAGAAATTTTAATTGGGAATGAGCGAGTCGAGGTTTGGAAACGCCACCTGACCTCAACACGAAAGCCCAGTAAGCTCGGTAATGCTAAAACGGTCGAGTTTCAGATCGAGCCTCATCTACAAATCGTATGATCTTCCCTGGTGGATGCCTCCTTGTCATCTTTAAAGTGGTGTTCTATGTAGAGTAAGAATCGGTCCTCTCAAAGTGCGGCCGGAATATATTTCTTTTGCATAATTTGCATGCTAACAACAACTACCATCAGTCCAAATGAACAAAAATTTTAGGTTTTATGGGTAAAGCAACGTGTAACGATTATACGGTGAGCGGTGTGGTATGAAAACGATGATGATTGTGTAAACATTCATCAAGAAAAAAAAGTCTTGATTCTTGGTATTAAAGATGATCTAAATTGGTACCGGAAATTGTGTTAAAAAAATAATATTTTTGTGCGCAATTACACTGAGACAAAAATACACTTGAAGAGTGGGCATACGGTTATGTAGTTTTTATTTTCACTTTATATTATTGGAAAAATATCGGACTTGTTTACTAACACGCAAAATACAGCTATTACGAAGTATGAGGAAGGATCGTGTGTAGGTGAGGAATATACCGTTGAATGAATATTTATTATAATTCTACACTTCTTATAAACAGTAAAATGCCTCATTTATTACTTAATCAAATGCCAAACACAATGTTCAAGGATTTCATTTTGTCGATATGTTGTAATGCTTCGTTCAGAACAATGAGATGAAAAGAACTCAAAAATTTGGTTGACCAAGGAATCGGATGCGTTTGCTGAACGAATGTCGATTTGAAATTCTTTTTTTTATCGCATCTTAAGTATTGACCGAATGGAGGGTGACATTGGAAGGAAAGTTTGTTCGACTAGATATTAGGCTACAGTATAGAAATAGTTATTTGGATCACAAGGGACGAAAAGAAAAAAATTCAACCGTGTGCGAGAGTTGCTGTCCGCGCCGAAG
>JANTFA010049340.1:0-15185 GCA_026413405.1 Phytosciara flavipes | reverse complement strand
ACAGACAGACAGACGGACATTTTTTTAAAAGCTGATTTCGCATCTAGGGATGATATTAGAAGGTTTGCCCTTACTCCAGGAGTCGGAATCGACGTGTTACAAACGTAAGAGTAAAGGCATTAGACCCTCGTACTTCGTACGGGTCTAAAAATATACATATTTCCACATTCTCCCTGCAGTTCCACAAGGCAGCGTTCTCAGCCCAACACTCTATAACGTCTTCACGTCAGATCTTGAGATAACTCACAGTGAAAAAACTTTTTTCTAAACTGAGCTCATCCAACAAATTACTGATATTTTGAGCTATAATACAAAGAACGAAGTTAGTTTGATAACCACATCGTGAGAAAAAAATTACCACTTTCGCAACGTGTTGCATAATACGTTTTCTGCAACTAACTGCGAAAATTGGACTTTTGAAATGGAGAACAGGAGACATTTACTTACTATAGGTATCACAACCACTGAACGAACGAAGAATTACATGAACCACCATGTAGACAGGATTTATGTACGCTTCAAGAATTGGTTCAATGTGATTATAAAGCCGAGTGGTTACAGGTGTTGCTCGATTTATTTTCGGCTTTGGTGTCGGGGGTTCGAAGTTCAGTCGCGGCAAAGAGTGACAAAAAGTATGAATGTAAATCCATTTCGTCACTAGTGACAAAAAGCGAAACATAGAAAATGAGCATAAAAGACTCTTCGAGCGTAATCCAAATGATGCATGGAAAAATCCACTTTTCGCAAGACCTTTTGAAGCATTAACCGTAGAAAGTCCTGCCCGACCGAACCCCGAACGCTGGATCTGCTCTCAAATTCCACTATTTGGTGGGGTATGGAATTTTAGGGTGAGAAAAATTGAGAAAATTTTATTTTGCAACATGTTGCATTTACCTATCCGTGTGACGTGTACGCGTACTGTTTAATGAATCACCAAAGCTGAAAATTTGACAAAGAAACACATCTAATCATGCGGCTTTATGAACATAGTGAACCAATTTTTGAAGCGCACATACATCCAGTCTACGTGATTGTTTACAGCATCTTTCGTTCATAGAATGGTTATGGCGGGAGTTATGGTTATGGTGGATGTTCTCCATTTCAAAATTCCACTTTTCGCAGCTGATTGCAGCAAAGTACTCCTTCACAATGGATCACCACAGTATTCGGCGGGTTTACAACCAGAGATGCAGCATCCGAACAAAAATCTGATTATGCCAACGTGACGGCAGAATAGTGGCGAAAAACCATATTTGGTAACTCGACATTAGATTGCTTCCTTCTTATACTGAATTCTTCGAGTAGAGTGATGAGAGTTGTTAAAAATTCAATGTATCCACTTCTCATTAGGCTTTGTATCATTGGAAAGGTGAGATTAGCAGAGATAATGGTGACCTTTCTTTTCCTAGTTGCATTTTCGAGGCAGAAGGGACCAGCAGTGGCCACTTTAATTGTATTTAACAACCCATTCGTGTCTCAGGGAATATCACTTCCCAAACCAATTATACCCCATTTGTTCCACATTTACATCGCCTCATTTTTCTAATGGTGCCATTAATGGCATTGTTCATTGTCACCTATGAGCTGAAATTCCATTCGGCAGATTACATTTTCGGTTTCATTTCTTTTTTGAAATATAAATCTCGGTGGTTTATTTATTTCCATTTTTATGAACGAAACACAAATCATGTGACGACAATTTTTTTTGTGAAAGCGGTTTAGGTTTGGAATTGCTGGATTTTATACCTTTCACACGTGAAAATAATTCCATGAAAGATGGGTAGCATTTCGGTAGGCCATCCTACAAAATAATCTTTCAATGCATTAAATATGGATAGGTGAGTTGCTTCAGTTTACAGATTGAAAATTCCTATTGCCACACAAACGTTGCTAACCGATAAGCTCATAATAATTACACAAGCCGCAAGGTTTCATTACAATTTTAAATGAATATCTCTTTCAATAAATTTTCAGCCTCGTACGAAGTAGGCTTAATATGCCGTTTGCAACAACCGGAATTCGAACCAGAAGATTAGTGCATATTTTAGAGGATGCATATTGATGCAGAATCAACAATGAAAAAAAGTCAGTCTGTCAATAACTTGGGTCAAGGGGTCAAGTTCGAAGATGGGCATTTTCGGACGACCCATGCCTGAGCCAGGGCGCTTCAAGCGTTTCAGTATTTTTTAGAAGATATCTAGTTAGGGCCCTTGAGCTGAGGCCGCTTCTTGGCCCCAATTGTCTTGTTTGAATATAACTCGAGTTCCCTTACGATTTTCATAGTTTTTATTTCATTCAAAAGACAAATGGATTCCTAAATGTATCCGAAATAGACGAATTCGGAGCTCTGGGTAATGTCACTACTTTAAGGCTCTATGAGCTTTTTGAGACTGTACTTCGTGCGGGATAATTAGAATCGCGCTGTACGCGATTTACTCAGTGGATATGTTTCATACAACTTTTTTGTACTAGGTATGCCGTTACACTAGGTCTGCTACGTCTGCTACGGTCTTTCCTGTTTTTTTCTTCATAAAATTGTGGCTAAATTAGCACAGATCTATCGAAATGTAGAAAGACATTTGATACATTGTAACCTAAGACGATGCAGTTTGATTGACTACAATTTATTTTCCAATCATTTTTTCCGATTAAGCTAAAACCACAGCAAAATTATCACTTCAATTTAACAGTAGACCACACAGATTATATCAAAGTGGTTTGATCAAAGAAAAATCTGGTTCATTTGAAGTAATTCATGAAGAGGATGTCTATTACCATAATGATACGCTCGAGGGAAATGGAGGGATGCTGTGATGACAAGGCAATAATTGTGTTATAGAAGAGAGGAAGATTGAAAATTAAATTTGAGATAAAGCCAAGTTTTTAGAACCACCAAAACCGAGCATAACGAAAAATGAGAATTTTTAAGTTTTTATCTGCCTGGAACCGATAAACTAAAACGAACGCAAGTAATGCAAATGGTAAATTATTTTTCAAATGAACTTTTACGGTGAAAATAAATCGAAAATTTTATGCAACATTTGACCCGGAGGGATAATCGAAACAGTGGATTGCTAATTAATTTTCTGAGAATTGTTGTGATCGTCACTACACAGAACTTTTTGTTGTGGTGAATGATTTTTTAATTGAGCAGTTGTTCAGTTAGAATTATGGATGCAAGTGGTCTTTTTGATAGAATTGATATTAACCTGTTCTCTGCCGAAGTTTGCATGACAAAATACACTGGGCCGTTTAAGGGACTGTCCATTAACGATTTCCATTTTTTTTTCAGTGCTGTCAACGTGCAGTTTATGAAATCAACTTTGCGTTGCCATTTTGAGATCATACGTAGGGTAAGTGTACTCACGATGTTTTTTTATAAGCACACAGAATTTTGAAAACCGTCACATTTCTGTCTTCGACTTACTGTTTTTCATGAATTTAGCACCCTTCGGAAGGGTCCCTTCCTTTTTGGAGCTGTTCATAAGTGACGTCCACCACTGACGCGGAGGGGGTTATAACCCGCCATGTTAAAGGTATAGGAAAATCGCGGACGATAGGGGGAGGGGTCTAAAATTTTGGAGAGACAGGTGGACGTCATTTATGGGCAGCCCCTTATATGAAAAACTCACACACTCAAATGATACCTGATACACAGAAACAAGAAATGTGTCGGTTTTCAATACTCCACACAGTCGTCAGTTTGAAATATTTTTTGTATTCCCTGAATTTTACACTTTCCAAACAAATTCGAAAAACAACAAAAGAACTCCACGAAATTCTTCAGAAATTTATAAAATTCTGAGAATCCAAACAATATTTTAGACCGGGGTAATTTTAGATTACTCAATCTGCGTCACTGTAGTTCCAAATTTCCACAAAAAACTTCTCATTCCAGAAAATTAACTTTGAAGAAGAGACACTTGTTCCTTATGGATTTTGTACCAAACATTTGTCGATGCTTTCAACAACAGATTCAATGATAACATTACAATACCGTTGCCCCATATCATAAAGGCTGAGAAAAAAGCAACCAGTCGACAGAGTTAAGACGATTTTCTAGCTACAAAACTTGTTAATTCTCTGTTGATAGGATCAATAACTTTCAATATGAAAATTCCACTTCGTAACTTTTCAACTAAAAGGCTTCCTCAGTGGACAAGTAAATGTGTTTTGGAATCGAATTCACTAGAAAAAAGCTTTTAAGAACTAAGTGACGAAAGTAATGGTGTATCTACTCACTATAGACAGATGAGTTACACAAAAATGCGTAAATTTCTCATGAAACTATATTTATTGAATTAACGGCTAGAAAACTTTTGCTCTTACCATTGCTTATCTGCCACCGTATATCTCCTCATTTCTTAAAAAAAATCCATGTGCTGCTTACTCAAGACATTACACATTTGAATTAAGTATTTAACTCACACTTCATTCAATGCACAGTTTTCTTTTTCATTCATACGAATCCTTTGAATGAATGAAATAAAAAAATTTAGTCGAAAAATATAGAATGGAGACTCACAATTTCATTTTGTATAATTTTATGAAAATATTAAACTTGAGAGGAAATTCACGTTGAATATTTAAATTAAACCAACGGAACTGCACATATTTCCTTTACGAACTTTAATTTGTATTCCAGCATCAGTTTCGATGCGTTCGTACGTGTTGCGAGACCGTGCTAAACTAACGAGATTACAATCTCTATATCCATAAAAGATGATGTCGCCGTTCTCGATGCTCAACATTGCTCATGCTCTCATGTGCTGAGAAAATTCGGTTGGAAATATAACACGGTTCGGCTGAACGAAGTTTAAAACATAAACATAATCACTTCCATTCCAGTTCTTGGCATGGTTCAGGTCAGGAAGGGAATTGTTACTCGACGGCACATGTTACAGGCACAACCACCGAGCCGTTTCGGATAACTGGCATTAGTGTCAACCAGGACTAGTAGGTTGTGAGGAGTTACGGTTGATAGTGGAGTTGGTAGAGTAATCAATTCTAAGGTCTGCCGTGCAAAAATAATTGATCTCTGTCACATAGTCTCGGGAGCTACAGCAGCCGAAAGTCGAAACTTGACCATCTTGGAAGACTGATATCTCCGTGACGAAGTGATCGAGAACGCCAGTTAATGGTGATTCTAGACGAGGTTTACGTACCCTTTCGAATGACAATAAAAAATTTTTGAAAGTTGCATTCTATCCTAGATTTTCAGAAAGGTCACTTTTTCGCCAACCTCGGCGAATTTTGGCCGTCTCTGCACCTTCCTGGTAGCGTTGTAAACATACGTAAACCTCGTCTAGAATCACCATTAGCTGGCTTTCTTGATCACTTCGTCTCGGCAATATCAGTCTTCGAAGATGGTCAAAGTTTGACTTTCGGCTGCTCTAGCTCCGAAACTATGTGACCGAGATCAATTATTTTTACACGGGAGACCTTAGAATTGATAACTCTATCTACTCCACTATCAACCGTAACTCCTCACAACCTACTAGTCCTGGTTGACACTAATGTCAGTTCTCCGAAACGGCTCGGTGGTTGTGCCTGTAAGATGTGCCGTCGAGTAACACTTCCCTCCCTGACCTCAACCAAGGCCAAGAACTGGAATGGAAGTCATTATGTTTATTTAAACTTCGTTCAGCTGAACCGTGATAATTCTTTGCTGAATGTATGGTACGATACGATTTTTATTTTCATGCTTAGCGTTAACTTCAGATGCCGAAGAGAAAAAAAGACATCCATGCAAGTAACGGAAATGTATATTAAAATTTTACTATGTCATATTCTAATCAAGGGATAGTGTGCAAAAAGCATTTGGATTAAGAGTTTAGCAAAGAAATTGTAATGAAAATGTGGAATGTATATGAAGCGGATTTGATTATTCAAACACTGTGTGAGGATAAAAGTTCTTTCTTCTTTTACATACAATCTTTGAAGCTATTACTGATGCCTGGCTTTAATAGAGTAAAAAAAAAGAAGAAGTCAAACGGCACACATAAAACTTGTAGTGCATCCCTTACAAATTTCAAATTGAATTCTCCATTTCCCGTATCCGGATTCCATATATTTACATGCTTTTGCATTCCCTAGGGGCAAATCGGTTATATTACACCGCTACCTATGGAAAGTAATTTGGATTAAAGCTCAGCATCATCTTATAATAGATTATAGCAGACTCTATGTAAATGATTATTGCATTGCGATGTACGAGTCGAAGAAGAGTCTCCTTAGGCTCTGGATGTCAAAATAACAATTTCAAAACAGTGACGTAATGTACTTCTACATAATTCGAGCTACAAATGAAATGTCACGAGCCGAAAATCATCTAATACTAGACTACAACAGGCCATTTGTAAATGATAAACACAAATGTGCGATGTTTGCGGCGAACAAGCTGAAGTCGATGTAACTCTCCCACAATCGGTAGAGCGTTGGACTCATAGCCTATGGTTCCCGGGGTCGACTCCCGGTACATACATTATCCATACAGTTTTTCCTGATTATCGAGATGATTAGTTACTGCTATAAGCTTATGCTCGTTGATCTATATAATTGGCCTTAAGATCTCACAAAAAATCAGAAAAATTGGAATAAAAAAAATGGCAGAAGTATAAAAGAGATGAAAACGTGCAGTAGCTCCATCTGTCGGTAATAATATAAATTCATCTTACCAGCTTTCAAGTCGGAATGACTCTTCAAAGTTACACTTACATTGACGGTGGTTCGGATTCCACCTTGATCAGAATCAGTAGGTTCGCTTTTAGTAGCTAGTACAATGGGACCAAAATGGAGGCCTTCTTTCGCGTTCGATCAACAGTTAGAACAACTACCTTTAATTATAAAAAAAAACTCTCCCACTCGTAGTAACAACAATTTGGTAACAGAGACGCAATGTCACTTTTTCGTGTTATTGTTGTCCTGGTGGTCCGAGAGCCAGCGACCATTTTTGACCCTCTCATAAGGGACCGGCGTGAAACTTATATCAAACTATTCCATTCGCCAACATGAAAAACATGTGCTCTACGACTTTTGTATTTGAGCTCTAGGACGGCCCTAGCGGTGGTAGCCCTAGTATATATCTCAGCCATAAAACATCGCACAAAGTCAAAATCGGTGTCAAGTTGAAGGTATTCGAGCTCAATTAAGAATGCAATCAATAAAGTTTTTCTTGTGAAGTTTATCGTGCATGAGAAGTTGAAAATTCGAAAATTTGACTTGTCAGGCACTCCATTCGTCATTGGGCTAAAAAACCATCAACTTGACACCAATTTGGACTTTGTGCGATGTTTAATGGCTGAGATATGGGTTCATCCATAAAACCCGTCCTCTTTGAAGGAGGGAGGGGGTGTACGATGAAAGTGTCACTTAAGTGTTATAATGTATGAGAAAAGTGCGGACAAGGGGGAGAGGGTTTGAAAACCTGAAAAAAGTGAGGACGGGATTTATGGATATTCTCTATATACTAGGACTACCCTAGCTAGGGCCGTCCTAGAGCTCAAATACAAAAGTCGTAGAACACATGTTTCAAAAATGGTCGCGGGCTTTCGGTCTATGGGCTTTGCCTCGGACCAAAAAAAAAATCAAACGAAATCTGAACTTCTCATGTTTTTTTCATCGCTAGTTGTGTAAATAACAAGTAATGCGAAGAATAAAACCGTCAGCGAATGAGGTTGGTGAAATTGCATTGTAGACAATCAAACTGCATACTGCGAACGGTATCAAAGAAAAGGTTTTTTCAAAGCAAGCGCCCGTATTAAATTTATGCATCGAAAATCCATCCTGTTGAGATGGATTTTTCAAATTTTTCATTATTATGATTCATTAAAACTTTGATCTTGGAAAAATAAATTCTTTTGTGATATTTGAAAAAAAAAACTTCTTTTCCAAAGCAGCAGTTAATTAAATTCAATTTCATCAGAGATAAGCCAAGAATATTGTTGTATACGCCATAATGTCGTCTATCTGAAAGCTCGAACATTTGTATTGATTTTTTTGTTGTTTTTTTCTTCTTCTTCAATATTTTAGTGAATTTCGAGAAGTTTTTCTTTTCATTACACAGAAATTTTTCCACAGATTCGTACGCATTGACAATAATAAATTCCTTTCTCGTTCTTTTTTTCTTTAAATCTACCTCGGGGATAAGCCTAATTCAAGGATTGTGACAATTGTAATGTCAATTTCGTACAATTCATTTCAAAAAAAAATTTCAGTTACTGAAGCAACCGAATTTAATATGTTTCATCAATGCGAAATTTTCTTTCTATAACCACGCTCCAAAGTAAGTATACTTTTTCGGAGAAACAGTGAATTGTAATCAGAACTTTCAAAATTTCAACATGAATGCATTCTTGGATGTAAACAAAGATTCAATTCAATTTGCAAGTTGCTTATTCAGTCAATAGACGAAAATTTAGTTTTGCATTTCGAGTTCCGGATGTGACTAATACACATAGATATAGTCATTTCTGAATAAGTGATTAATTCCATCGGGAGACCTAAAACAATAGATCTGATGTTCGCAATTTACTTTCTCCTCTCGTCGTACCAACTAATAGCGAGTTGACAATGTTGTATATGAGATGGTATTCAGTGGTCCCAGTGGTTTTTGAGCTGTTCGACTTAGAACAACTTGAACATTTCTGGACCCGTACGAGGTACGAGGGTCACATGTATTCACTCTTCGGTTTGTAACATGGCGAATTCCAATTCCTGCGTAAGGACAAATCTTCTGTGGTCACACCATAATGCAGTCAGAAATAAACTAAACGTCCATTTATCTGGATGCCTGTTCGTCATGACTATAACTTGCGATTTCGATGCATTTTTTCCACTGAAACTAAAAGGCAATCAAAATTGTGAGGTCAAATTCGAAGATGGGCATTTAGAATTGGTTCAGTGGATTGTCAGCTAGAGGTTCTAGTCTAGAGTGAGGGCAGCCAGGGCCATAACATGTTCGCAAAACCATTATTAGAAAAAAAGTTTCATTGAGTCTTGTGGTGCTCTTGGAGTGTTAGGCCCTTAGTGCTTTCTGCGTAAATCGAATAAATTTCGCAAAAATTTGGTCATTTTAGTATCGTAAACTGTACTCGTAATGTCAATAAAGAATAGTCAGATATGTTGATACGGCAATACAATAAAGACGCTTTTCACTGTACTGATATCTGATATTACAGTCATGCGTGTCTCA
Organism: Phytosciara flavipes; assembly: GCA_026413405.1. NCBI lineage: Eukaryota > Metazoa > Arthropoda > Insecta > Diptera > Sciaridae > Phytosciara > Phytosciara flavipes. Next base: position 5,992 of record JANTFA010049340.1, on the reverse strand, counting down.
CCGATTCTTCAAGAGTAATGCTGGCTTGTGAAAGTAACAACAAGAATAACTGACAATGGTAAGAGAACGCTGCTTTCCGAGCTGTCGCAATTTTCAGAAGGAACCAGTAAAACGCTTTTGACCAAAGAGCTCTATTAGTGCAGCCGGTTGACTTTTTTTTATGAAAATTGTGGTAAAGAGGACCTAGTCTTGATCAGATTGTGTAAGATTTCGTGGTTTTTAGCAGACGTTTGGAATTGTGTGTCTCGTGCGAGTCATTACTTGTAAATTTGAGCACTGTGCTAACTCTACAGTTATCCCCAAAAATGTATTTCATGAGACCACTGACACTACCCTTTAGGATGCTAGTGGTACGGAAATGCATGAAATTAAAACAAATCCCCTTACCGTATCTCCTCCTCCTCACACCCATTTGTCTATTCTCAAAGTGTTTGATTACCTGAATTAAAAAATTTTAAGGTGAGACAACTAGCGTTTGCAAGACAAATAGGAAATTCCGGAACCACTGAGCCCACATCAGTAGACTGTGCCCGAGTTGAATAATTATGTAAAACGCCTTTGACTCGATACATAACTTCCAACTCGTCAAAATAAACATTTTCGACAGCGTTTCATGCCCTCTATTATGTGCCGATGCACAGTTAAATTAACTTTTCCTCTTCCGAGCAGACTAATAACGTAGAATGTGTTGCAAAGAAGCATAATAATAGTACATTACGTAACGGCGAGAACATTTGATATACGAGGGGACCCTTCAAAGGAATGAACAATGTGGTTTTTTCGTGATTTTATACAGACTAATGCTCTCAGATTCGAAATTTTGTTTTTATCGCCACTAAGATGTCATTCCCAGTACAAATTGAATGTGTTTCTTCCCTTGAGAGTGAGAATCGTAATGTGCTGTGGAACAACTAATGGGCATTTTTTTTTTCGCTTTCAGTAAAACTTTTAGAAAATTAAACGGCGCCTGAATTGACCTCGTAGCAACACTCTATTAAAATAGAGTAAACAGACATTCAAACTGATTGTTTATGGACATGTAAACTTGCTCTATAGAGCTCGTTAATATCACAGCTTGCATGAATGTTATTGTCCCATAACATGAAACAATAACGTCAGTATATCCGATGTTGATGCGGCTTCTTTTTCATGAAAATATATAAAAACTTGGTCTATTGTTCCTCTTGTCTCAGCGCTAGAGTTTCTGAAAGCGAATTTTTCTTTCAATAAACAGCCGTGCAACATGGGAACATTATGTATGTAAACATCCGTTGTTCAAAAGATATTTGGTTTCTTTAAAAAGTATTTTACCCGATTAAAATCGATAATCTCATTAGAGCAACGAATTGTAGAAACCTTATTATAAAACTTAAGAACGTATAAGCGCAAAGGATTAAAGAAGTGCACACTGAAGAATCATTAATAACACCCGTTCGAGTTGAGCTGAGTATTTACAATTTGGTACAACGATTGCAACGCAAATTTTTAATTGCTTGCATTTGCTAGTTATATGCAAAATGAAAAGACGAAATGAATGTTACCTCAGATGCTTTGAAGTTCGGATGAAGTGTGCTACAGTGTGAAAATCGAGACTGTTGATCTCTTTCCAGAATGAAATATATTTCTGTTTTATTCAACTTGTTCTTATCACCGAAAAAGGTTTCCTCTGAAAATTGTTCATGTGTTATATAACACCAACACTCAGTCTTCCATGTGGTCACGGTCTCAAGACTATATAAATGTCAAATTGTTACACTCTATCTAAGATGATGTGCTACATTTGAACACCCACATTTTGGCAATATACATGAGATCTACTACACTCATTATGACGTTCCTAACGACCGAAAACAAATATGTTGGAGCAATATGTAACAGTGACTTCCAGCTCTATTCATTCATAAATCATTTCGTCATTGAAAGGGGGTATGAGCGACACGCGTGTTATAAGGTATAAACTTGTCAGACACAATTCACGCCGTCTTACTAACGCATCGTTGAATCACCTCATTTCACGATATTTTCATGTAACGTATGTCAATGCTCTGTCTAGCACTTGAGTTAACTATTTCGTAAGGGATTGTCCACATAATACGTAAGCGAAAGTTTCGCTGCGAAACCTACCAACGTAGATATGTGAAACTCGTACAAACAAACGTTTTTCATCAGATTTTATGTGCAAAGTTACCCCCCATCTGGGTGAGGTGGAGCTCATAAAATATGGTCAAAAACGTTTTTTTATTCAATTTCAGCTATTCTTAGGTTTTGCTAACATAATATGTGAACGATCTCTGTCTACAGGAGCATAATCTGAGTTGTCATACAACTGTAGGGGTCATTTACAAATTTCTCACGCTCTACAGGAGAGGAAAGAGGGTCTGACAAGGGCGTACACTTCATACATTTTTGAAAATGGGGATTCTGAAATTCGAAATCTTGAGAGTGCGCAGTTTCTGAACGGCCATTAATCAAAATACGAAAAAGAATAGACGATTCGATATACGGTTTTGGCCCTCTATTCGACAAACAAGACTTGCTAGACAGAGCATTGAACAAACAAATTTCATAAGGTTATCACCTCACAGCGTGAATATTTGGATAAAATTGTACATCTTCAACTCTTCATTTATACCACCCACATTTTGACGACATGCATCAGATTTACCATCATCATTATGAGAAATGTCATAACGACCCAAACGAATATGTAACGGTGACTTCAGAGATCATCCATTAATCATGTCCTTATCCACTGCTGAATGTAGGCATCCCCGATTTTTTTTTCGAACGATCCATTGCTACTTGTTGCCAATCCTCTTTCAAGTTCTTTCCTTTCTGGTGATTTGCCTCTAGGTCTTGGGTAAAATGGTGCCCAGTCCATGATTGTTTTGGTCCAACGCCCATATGTCCTCCTTGAAGTGTGTTCCGCCCAACTCCATTTTAGAGATGCTATTCTTTCCTTTGGCATCAACGACTTTTGTTTTCCGTCAAATCTATTGATTTGTTTCTCTGTCTCTGAGCGTATTATTCCATGAATCGATTTGCTGATGTGTACTTTTTCCAACATCGTACGGGTTCATCAAGTCGGCAAAGACAATACGTGCAAAAAGAGGTATTGTTTACATTTAACTTTGCAAAGGATAAAAAATGGTTTCCGAACTGTAGGGAATACAAGAACGTTTCTCTCATGCAGTTTCTGAAGATGCTTTGTTTCAGTTCATAGAAAGGAGTAATTAATGTACGCTAAACTGGTACTTGAATATTCATAAAGTAATTATGTGCGAGATAACTGTCTATTTTTGTCGTGGTAGATCCCAATCACATGTTGTTTTTTTGTAAGGCATTACAACGAGCCCTGAATAAAGTTGCAGAGCACAATGTAATATACTCGGAAGTTTTATTTTCAATATTTTTTCTACCTTATCTGAAAACATATAAATTTAACAATAAAAAAGGCAGCTGAAAGTTTTTCTGTTCAAATAAGAATAAAGTGCAAACATTGAAAACTCTTTCCACACTTCTGGAATCCTTTTATAAGAGCATGAAACAGTTACATTTTGGTTCGCTCTGGCCTCAAACTTTGCTCTTGTTGGAATTTTCACACAACGTTTTTCATCCATACGTAGCGTGACGAACCGTTTTTTTTTGCCACAAAGTTTGCAGACTGAAGCACTCAACCAATCATCATCATTTTTTCAATATAAAAAGAAAGTGACTTTTGGGGTGCGAAAGCTTCTATTATTTTCTCAACGCTTTTCATCTCTGCAGAAGACAGCGGTGAGAAAATAGACATTTTCTCGCCTGAATATCAGACGAAACTTCAACAAAACGCCTTCATTCTTACCGCACATGAGTGGAGAAAATAAGGGCATTGATCTTGATCCGCTAGGACGAAAAGTAATGATTTCATAAGTCGAGATGAAAATGAAACGTCAGTCAATTTCAGATAAATACAAATCACACTTTTTAGTTATGCAAATAACAATTGGTTTGAAAAAATCGTAAAACCAAGTGACATTTATGAATGGTCCCTAAACCTAATTGTCAAATGTTAAAAAAAGCCTTCCAAGCGGATATTATCTAAATCTCATTTATTCGTGGGAAATTTTTTGGTCGGTGGAGGCTTGAACTCGAAGCATAGATTTTGGTATTGTGTCCGAGCCAATGGGGCAGATCGAATATATTTTTCGAAGAAATGTCGAAAAACATTTTACAGTTCATTTTCCAGACTATCCTACTGATTTCCCTCCACAAAACAACCCCATCTACAGTAAACCTACTTCTAATTAATGGATTCAATGGCATCTCTGATATTTCAACGTTGAATTCTCCACTCAAAATACAACTCTTTTTCTCGCTTTTTCAAGATTATTATTTACCGTCATTATCAAACCATTAGGCTACATGAACTCGCCTCTCTACCAATGATTTCAAAGCAAATGTGGACGATCAATCACAATCTGAATTTCAGAAAGAAGCTGCCACACTCTGATAACCCACGTTATTAGGAGCCTACGCTAGACACTTAACGACTCAACGTGTTTACCTATTTAAATAAAAATCATTCGAGATGTTTTGAGAATTTTCTTCTGCCTTGACCGCTGTCTGTTAAATTTACATTATAAAATATTGGCTGTAGTAAAACGTTAATTTGTCAGAACACCGTTATTTCCACGGCATGTGATGAATTCATGTTTCTCATGATGAAATAGTGTAATTTACTCGATACTTTTCTGAGTAACATTCCTGTGAACCCATATTCAAATATTCTAGTTTTCATCAAAAACACGAATGTGCAATAACAACAGAACTGAGCCGAAATAAATTACAAACCAGACGTTTTACGGCTTTTTCCTCAGCAGCTGACGGTTGGGTTCCTTTAATAAACATTGTTGTGTCCGCTGCCTATATTGAAAAGCTGATGCTAAGCTTCTCCATGGACTACCTTTAAGCTGCACACAAAATTATTATCATGGTTCTTCTTGATGCGTGTTTGCAAACAGTCTAGAGAGCGAAAACAATGTTTCGCTTTGAATAGATTCTCGGCATGAATTGGTTCCCGTATAATAAGTATCAGTTGTGGACGATATGAGAACGACAATCAAAAGTGAATGAAATCTACCATCCACAATAGATGCGTATAATACCTTGTCATGCATAGGGACCAAATCGAGAGGAAAATTCTGTAATTTCGTCACTGGGCGTCGAAATGTGTATGTGGTTCAACACATCTTAAATGGGTGGTTTAAAATTGTCAGTGAGATTGTGTAGTTTTATGGCAAAAATATGTTTTCATTTAACATAATTTCCTGTTCTTCGGTATTCTCATTAGTTGAACATGCAAGAACATTTCGCAAATTGTTTGGCGTATTTTAATTATTGCTGTTTTAAGTAAATAAATAAGAAACTTTCAGATTATAATGGTTTTTACTGCCTGCCCCATGGGACTGGTTGAACATCACATAGGGCCCACTGAGGAAATGATCCATTACATCTTGGAACATTTTTGGTTCATTTATCATAAAATTTCATGTGAATTCCAGCAGTAAATCAGACTACATTGGATGCTGCTATGTACTCCAATGATTCGGAATCAATTTTATGATAAAAGAAAACCAACTTGCGCGTTTTTAGAGCAACTTGCTTCGGTAATTGTTTTTCGACTAGTACAGTTGTTTGCCACTTATCTTTGGCTCGGATATGCATACTCTATACTTATCTGTCGAAAAGACAGCAGACTTCGCGTGAACAGTAAAACTGTTTATTCATTAAAAGCATAAAACGTCCATTGCATAACTAGCGATGCAAATGAGAAGCTCGGCTTCGCCTCGGCTCATCAGAGTTCACACAAAAACTGGACTTTCATTCCTAGTTATGTGAATAACCGTTCCTGTTCATAAAAGACGTTATGCTATTTAATAGTAGATTATTTCATATGGAGTGGGATCCTCGAGCGACAGCGAGAATCCCACTCCATATGAAATATACTGCT
>JANTFA010049229.1:0-15188 GCA_026413405.1 Phytosciara flavipes | reverse complement strand
CTAGTGAATTTTGCAACGTTCAAAATTCAAAGCTGTATCGGGAAGGGGTCAGTGGAAACGACTGACGAAGGTTAGACCACGCTAGCCTGAGACCGCCACTGATTTCCTAGGTCGAAACAGACATTCGCTTCACGCGACCCTTTGGGAAAGGGAAGAGCAATTGTTGCTCTCTTTGTTGGTTTACTTTACTAGGGATGTAATGTGGTCATTACTAGGGAAAAGCCTTTACATCGCCAGTAAAGTAAAATAGCATACTATATCCGGAAGGTAACTCGATATATCGTATCACGATGAGTAAAAGTATCCGAGGGATTTAGCGGAGGTACCTCGTTACCTCCCTGATATTGTAATCTACTATTATTTTAACTCACTCAATCAATAAATGGAAAATGAGTTGGTTTGTTTTGGTGGCTTAGTGTCTTAGTCTTCTCAATAAAAGTGAGAAGGAGTTCATTGTTTCGGTCTTGCGTATTAGATGACTCCACCCCTGAAATTAAATCATTTTCCAGATAAAATAATATTTTGTATAGATGGCAAATTGAATTAAATGAAACCAACCGTTTGGTTCAACAAATGATTTCGACGTAAAAGTTTCACTTTTATAATCGGCAATCATATCGCTACAGAATCTGCTACTTCGTCTGTTTGACCCAGAATCTTTTACTTCAATAGTTGCTTTCTACATGACTATCGTTTGTTTGGAATGTGTTTCCTTTTCTGGACATGAATGCATGTCTTTTGATGTATGAAAATTTGTTTTTTTTCGAGAACGGGCAATGGATGGGCCCATGAATTGCTCAGGATGGACCGAAGTCGCATTAGACGGATAGTAAGAGAAATTACCGGACATTGTGGACTGAATCTGAACGGGCACCTGAATAAGTTGAGGCGATATTGAAGAAGAGACAGGCATTAGCTTCATGTGTAATTGCCCAACTAATACGTATGGTTCTAGGAGAGTATGAGGTGGCTCCTTCGAAAGCTGTCGCTGTGGGATCTGACACGTTAGAAATATTCCTAGCGGAGACAAGAAGGTTGGTTATCATTTATATGATGACTGGGAGAGAACAAGATTACCGGGCCTACGAAAGTGGTCATCCCAAATCGATAAATCTAAAAGACCCACCAGACATACCGCTCTGAAGCAGATTTGTGTGTGTTTCCATTTGTTTTGACCCATACAAGGCATTAAAATTGTTTAACTTTGCCCTAAATTTTCCAAAAAAGAACCCATAATGTCCTGTCCTATGTAGGGTAGTACAGATGTATGGCTACAGTTTTATGAATTACACAGATAGAATATGTCACAATCTTTCTTAGTGACCTGGGAAATTCGAAAGGTTTGTTCAGTCTACCTAAATTCATTATTCAAATCCATGCTGTAGAAAGACTATAGAATGATCCGACATGCCACAATGTAATCACCCATCGGTTCCACTATACTAATCCAACAAAGATATTAGTAAACATTCTTTACCGTTATATCTCTGCATGCTTAGCTGCTGGAATATTACAAAGTCTGTGTGTGCGTGTATACCTTCCGGTTCAATAAAATAAATAAATTTTCTGTTGGTGTGTGTTCATCGATGTGTTTGAATCAGGTCCTACAGTCATTGCCACTATATCTGCCAAGCCGCAAACAACCCACAGCATTCTTAGTATTTGCTATTTGGTATCTGTGGTACGCATCACATAATCCCTTTGTTTTAAGCAAACACATCATTGTGCTATTGCAATAGCCATTTTCGTGGCGCCGCGCTGGTAAGGCGATGTGACACAGGTCCACACAACAAAAAATTTGAAAAGAGAAGTTCTGTAGACCAAGGAACTTAGTTTTCAATTTCGAAAACGGCTGTTGTTGTAAGCCATTTGGTAAAATAAATGAATGAAAAAAACCAAAATTGTACCTAAATGATGGGCACTTTCGAAAATTCCCATATCAGTCTGGGCTCTGTTTTGAGAGATTTTCTAGTTTTCAATTGATTCCCTTCACAACTTTCGAGATTACCGCGGTAAAAAAGTAGGTTGACTCCAAAAATTCCGTCACTCATCTTCTTCCTGGAACAAGCATTCATTGAGGTATGGTCGGTTTTACTTGGCGTAATGGCGTCAACAATTCCTCGTTTAAAAAATTTTTTGTATACTTTGTTACCACAATCGCCGCAAAACCGAGATATCTCTAAGCTGTTTTTGCCCGCGTTTCGAAAGGCTCAATCCGGCCGAAACCGCTGACCATCGGCCTCGATGCGGTACAACATAACAGCCTTCCTTTTGTATTACTTAAGCGCGAACATCCGCGGAGCAAAGCGAGCTTTCCCAGAAAAGAGAAACGTTTACTCGTGGCAGTGATTGCGTGAAATATAAAACTTGTGCATCGAATAAGAGGTAAGGCACTATGCTTCGAACTTAGTCCAGGTCTGAAGCTCATAATATTAATAAGTAGCCAACCTATCTGAGACTGAGATGGACTACAGGCTTCTGTGGATACTGAATACACATTGATATAATGCCGTGTATTCAGCAGTTGAGTTTCGAAGTGGTAAACGACGAACACACTGAATCTTACGTGATCTACAAACCTGTCCACATTTCAACACTAAGTTATCCTTAAGTTGAAACAAAGACAATGAGCCAAAATGAGCGTGTCGTCGTAGAGGCTTCTCTGATTTGGAGATCCCACTAATATATTACAGAAAAAGACGCTTGGTTGATTTTAATAAAATTTTCCGATGATTTCGGACTTTAATTAAAGTTCATTACGATTTGTTTTTATATCCGCCCCGATACCCGCCTCGTTTTCCGCCCCGATTTCCGCCTTGATACCAGCGATCTTTTGTGCTCTTGTCTTGCTGATCCAAATCTTCCGCTTTACAAATTTGTTTTCTACACGAACCAACTTGAACAGGTTGACCAACTTGAACAGGTTTATTAACTTCCCCATCTTCACATGGCATTGGACCGTCTCTCGGTAGATATATTGCGTTTAAAAAGTTGCAACATTCCGGATAAATTAACGTTCGATCAATATCCTCATTTGTTATCACAGTATCAATTGGTTCGAAATTCATATCAAAAAATAAAGCAATTTCGTCGAGATAATGTTGTCCCTTGAGGTCAACAAAAGTCTTAATGTAAGGCTCTTTCCTGAATGATGTGTAATGTTGAATGTCATAGATCAGGTGAAACTTTTTATGTGTTTTGTTAATGTGAACGCCTTTAAGATATTGCCCAAGATTGTAACGGATAGCTAGTCCAGCGGCCTTACAAAGGTACTCCTTTGCACTACTGAGTTTATGTTTCGGGGACTGGAATGGATTACTGACAACTGCATCGCCATGTTTTTTCATCTCATGTAGAAGATAATCTTTAGCTGAAAACACTGATAGAAGAACTCGATTTAATTTCGATTTGAATAGGAATCACTGTTTAAATACTTGATGTTACAGGAGGCCAAATTATATTGATATTTCTTCTGCAATCTGGATCTGAGTCAATGTCTTCGTTTATTTTGTCCATATTATATGGACAGGGATAACAAAAATGATCAACTTCTTTACCCTTACGTGTACGCTGATCATTAGTTTGACTCTGATCATTAGTTTGACGCTGACCATAAGTTTGAAGCTGATCATTAGTTTGTTTTTGATCATTAGTTTCAGGTTTTTCAGTTCTCCACGTGAGCCAGAGACCATGTAAAACCCAATAGCAAAAATTGACTTTCTTTTCAGATTGTAAACGAGTCTTATACTTTAAGGATGGAGTCCAGGTTTGCCTCAACTGATAGCATAAATCAGAAATTTTAGGGCTGGAATCAACACCAGAACTGGAAACGAAAATGATGAAAATAATAAATAAAAATAATCAAATGCAACAGAACAGAAGTCGTATGTACCTAGACGACGATTTGGCCATTTAACTTCTTCGAGGTTTGAATGTACTTGAACAAACTTAAAATTTTTATAAGGCGCAACAAAACGGAGAGGTATTGGGCGCAACGATAATTTATCTGAACTAAAATTGAATATAAACCGGCAGTTAACTTAGATTCATGTCGTTCAATACGTTTTTTTGTGCCTTAGGATCACGGCACCTACGATTGAAAAGTGAAATTGCTAAGATAAGCTGAAATGGTTTTGTAATTCTGCTTTTCTTTCGTCACATTATTATATTTTCGACACAAAAAAAAACGTCGTTCGTAACCTTGCTCGTAACACACTTGACGATAGCAGGATTTTTTCGGTACACGTTGCGACGCGTCGTAAGCCTACGACTGACGGCTTGTCCAATAATGATTTTCCACATTTTCGCTCCCCCCTTTGTCCAAATATTTTATAAACCTACAAAATGGATAGTCTCGTTTCTTCAAACAACCCATTCCATCTTATGTGTACATCATTATTGCACAAGCACTAGTTCCAAAAAATTCTCCTTTCGTTACTAGTGACGATTGATCGCAGGGAATTTTCTATCAGCAGAAAAAACTCTCATATTGTAAATGTGTCACTTCCAAAATAATTGAGCGAGCGACGCATTCTACACATGAACGCAATACGAATTTCTACTGGGAAAATCTTCGCAAAAAAACTTTTCAACTTTTAGTAAGAAGAAAATTGCGTCACAAACTGGCCCGGGCAGATGATTCAGCTTCTTTCTCTGTGAGTTTTTACCTTGCGAGACATAATTTCTTTCTATTCTAAAATTTTCTTTTGTGGCGTTCCTTCAACATCTACTACTTGTGACTTGCATCACATTTACCCTTCAAGAGTTTTTCCTCACTCACTGAATCGTATTCGCATATTAGCAAAGGCAAACGCTCAAAGATTTATCTGTCTTAAAAAAGTAAACAACGCTCGTTTCGTCTGACATAGAGTATGGTAGAGAAGAGCATTCAATTTCAAATCAATAAATCAATTTTGGATTTTTATCGATGTTTTGTGTACGAGATATAGAACGTCAGTGCACACGTAATACACATCGCAGAGACTACGAAACCAGTTCGATGGAGGGTTGGGTACACATTTGTCGATATTACTCCCGAATACATTACAGCTTGCAATTTATTTATAGGTTTTTGGCGAAGATTAAACGCTCCACTAGGAGAAGCTATAAAATATTTTACTTGAATAGCTTTTCCGTATAAACATACACACTGAATCTATTGTTACGTTGTGCATGCTGTACACAAAACTTTGTTAACAAGAACTAGGTGTACTCTACTCGGCTTTCATAGCTCTGGATTGTGTAGCTATGCAACTGAAAACGGTACAAATTTGTAGAAGATTTAGATGGGATTTTCTGAATTTATCACAAACATATAAAAAACGAATTATTTATTTTTCATTTTTTATGAGCAGAGCACCCCCTCCTTTCAAATTAATGCGATTCATAAATAATAATATTCATGGAATTACATTCAATTCGGATTTTTATGTCATTGTACTTATACGAACGGAATGGATCAACTAGACACACACACACACACACACATTGAATGATATATCGTATAGCACACACACACTGAATGGTAGCATGTTGTAATAATACGTAACATTCTTCCGAGCATTTGTACAATTTAATTTGTATTTGAACTGCTACTGGAATGATATGAAATGAATTAATGCTGAGAATGTGTATATTAATGCAAGTTATGTTACATGCATTAAATGCCAATTTTGCCATGATGTGATTCGGCATTTGGCAAATAACAAATTAATTAGCAATTTGAAGGAATCAAAATGCAAGTTATAATGCTGAATGCTTGTGTGCTTCCAATAATAGAAATTTAACTTGAGGTGAATGAATTATGTGTGGTTGGATAGGAACGAATGATTGCAGACTGATGGCAAGTGAACTGACCTTTTATATTTTACGGTAGAGATTTGATTGCTGGGAAGTGGCAAATGTTATCAGATTCAAACAAATTTAACATTTTGAAGGACTAGATTTGTGTATATAAATTCATAAAATCTTACTAAATCTACTACTTCGATGTTTCACCAAATTTCTCCTATGTTCTTTTCATCTGGAAATTTGGTGATTCCATTCGTCTACATATTCTGGTGGTAATGTTTGGTAATACTTTCCAAAATTGATGTGAATAGCTTCACTGACATGGTGTCATTTTGTCTTACACCTCTACTGATCCTGCGTTTAGTCGACTTATTATGGAGTTTTATGCGTGACTATAGACGTATCGAATTAGGGACGATTACCTTGAGTCTATTCACGCCGTAACACGGCTTCAAAATTTAAATTTCGAGTGAATCAATGAATGAACAGAAAATTTGAAGAATAAATTCAATTGCAGCTTTAGTCGATTTACCGATACCACCATATAAAAAACGGTGCGTCAAAGCAAACATTTTTGCGTTTCTTTTTTAATCTAAAGCGCACTTACGGTGTGAATGCACTCTAGTACGAGAATATCGCGAACATGTCCAGTACAACAATGTTGCGTTTCATTTTTAAATTTCGAGCAGAACTTCAGAGTCAACCGTCTTTTCTACATTCGTCTAATGAGTTTCCCCTAAATCAAAGGCTCTTCCCAAGACCATACATATCGGTTGTATTCGTTACACGTCTCAATGAACGTTCTTATCACCTTCGATTGATATACAAAATCTTCTACTTCAATTGACGCAATAATTTATAAAGATAAGCTTTCTAGCACAACTTCTTCAACTATGGATAACAAGTTGGACTTTTAAAATTTTGTTGATCATAAATAGTTGATGATCAACCGTCCAAAGCAGATACAGGTAGCTCAATCGATAGAGCGTCAGACTCACAAGCCTATGGTTCACGGGTTAGACTCCCGGCAGATAATGATTAGTCTTGGCTGTAAAGATTCAATCTCGTTGAGCTCTATCGACCGCAAGATTTCAAAATATTAGAAATAATACAAAAGTGATATCTCATGGATGGCTACTTTGACAGAAAAATTGATAATTGACAATGACTAACACCATCTATCGGGAACATCAAGTATCAGTACATTCGAAAAAAGCGGGAACATTTGAATATCACCAGCTGTACAATGGACCCAACGGTGGCCTCCGTACGAATCTTACTCCGGTAAAATGGCTGGAGTTAATAAAAAAAAAGCAGATACTCAAAAAACTTTTAATGCATACAAAGTGCCGAAATGCCAAGAAAAATCAAAAAGTTCATTCATTTTCGGCACTGAGGCATGGAAACGTACTTTACGAGGGAACGACTTTCGGTTCAATTTCATGAGATCAGTCTAAGATGTTTTTGTAATAATTGAAGTACGGGATGGAAATTGTTCACATCTTAATAATGCAGCCTGACAACTGAAACGAAACATAAAAACATGGAAATTTGTTTAACTGAAACTCAATCAGGAAAACAGTACATACCACAGTCGTCTTTCCAACGGTGTATCGCATGTTAATGCAAAGAAAATTGCAAAACAACACACAAGGCTGTCCCGATGGTTTCGGTGCAATTTAACTTTAATTTAATGTTCCTCGTTGTAGCCATTGTTCTCTGTACACACATTGCTAAATCGGGACATTTACCCATATGTATCGTGCGCTCGTTTTATAAATGTAATGTACGTTAGAAAGCACAAAATTCTTCCAATAATAATTACACAAAATTTCGTTCAAACAAACAGTAAAACATTAATTTAAAACTTCGTTAGCATGACAAGAACTGATGTCTAGACAAACAACGGAGAAGTAAATATGACAGCAACAAAAACATCAAACAATGTCTTCTCCAAAAAGCCAGCAGTTGTTTAGCTGTCATCTTGAACATTTCATTTTATGTGCCAAGAAATTTTCGACATTATGACGGTGTTGTTTATATGGAGTGAGTGAGTGGGATAGAGAGACAGTCGTGCATTGACGAGAAAAATGAAAAGAAATTAAAAGAAAAAACAAAAATTCTGGAAAATTTAATGTCAAACTCAAATATTTGTTGAACATGTTTGAGTGTGGTATACGTACGGTAGGTACCCTCCTCATCATCTTATCGACGCACACACAACTTATCTATCATGCATATGACATTTTCGTTTTGTATAATTTGAAACGAATCATTTCGTAAATTGATTAATGTCTTACGTCTAATTGATATCTTATGTAAATCTTGACGGATGAACGCTTTACAAGATTACTTGAAAAGCATGCATAAACATACGTACACACACAAGAGTAATCAATAATAAATGCTCTAGCTCAATATTATATTCTATGGCATCAGGAAATACCAGAGTTTATATTTATGTTTCGTGGTAGTCAACTAGAGCGTGTACTGTGTATACACTCTTGAAAGACGAAGGTACACTTCCATACCCACGAAATGAACAGAGAGGATACACACAACTTACTATTACACAAATACATTTCATACTCCGAACATAGACATAGTTATTTCAGGAGGGGTGGTGCAGATTATATAAATTCCTTCATATATTGCAACAAAAACCCTCAGCATTCTCCTCATGGCGAATTCACATTGTCACATTGCATTTACTTCGGAGAAAGAATACACATCCTATAGAAAGCGGGTAGAGATTATTTGGTCGCCAGATAGCGTTGCTACTTATACGGAAACAATATTTATGAGAACAATACTTCATCACGGATTTTAGACTGACAGTGTTTTATGCACATGGAGCAAACCAGAATGTGTAGCACTGACTTTACAATGTACATATTTTGTACAAGTAATATTGGGGTGCAAGGGAAGAGCATGTGTAAACATTCGAAATGAATGATTCTGAATGAAAGGTAGTGGGCAACCCGAAACGCTCGACGATAATTCAGTCAAATAAATTGGTGTTTTCATTATGTTTAACGCATTGGAAAAATTGGTGGAACTGTTGTTGGAAAACCGTTGGAATGGTAAAATTAGAGAAATCGCAAACAAATTAATTTTGGTAAACAGAGCTTCTCATTCATGAATATATGATGTCTTCAAGACCATTTGAATCGTTTTTTTTGCATACCAACTTTGCTTAACCTCTCTGTCAACACTCTGAAGCAATTCTTCCAGATTTGTTTTTAACAAGGAATCAGGAAGCTAACAGTCTCGCATGTGTCAACATTCTCAAGTGATTTTTCAATTTAAAAAAATTGTATTTTTCATTCCGTTTATAATTCACAAGAGATGAACATGCAGAAAAGTATGACTAGTATGACTAGTATGACATCTCTGATGAGATGGCACTTTATGTCAAAAGTAGGACGCCAACAAATTTATCGTTTGTATCACAAGTAGTTTTGCGCAGCAGCTAAATCGTATGTCTTGCAGCCCGAAACACTGGTCAAACCTTTCGCTACAAGAAGTTAACCTTACAGGGTATGAGAAAAACTAATTGAGTGACGACTAGTCCAAATAGCATACACAGTTTACAGTTGTCAAAATCTTACACTTTTAACTTGGTAATCTTGTACACTCGAGTATACAAGAAAGAGGCTCGGGAATTTCCTTTCTAGTTACTACTTGTTGGTTGAGTGATGTATAAATCCGTCGTTTTCTTGCATTCATCCCGTTCCCCGAGGCCTTATTTGCTTGTTCGAAGCTGTTTTCGCTGTTTTCGTTTATAGTGCTGGTCAATGGCTCCAATGAATCGAAATTCTTTTCCTGCCAAATTTAACCGCAAATGCACACTTTCAGCACCTGACCTTACAAATCTTTGAGCTAAGAACACATGAAGTGAGTCTCCTGAAATCGTAATGATTGTCATGTTATCATTATGGGTATTTTAGAGTTTCATCTCTATTATAGAAATGTGGTGAGTGAGGACAATGACGGTTAATGTTCCTACCGCTAATTAGGCATAAAGTTGGCCTGGTCTATTTCAGGAGCGTCGTATTTCCAAGGCTATATACATAGGAAGTCTTGCCAAACAGGCAATCGGCTGTCACACCACTTTTCATGCAAAAATTTTTGTATGAGAGAGGTGTGACACCGGTTGCCTGGAAAAATGGCGGATGGCACAACCTCCTTATTGTACAAGCCTTGCGTATTTCGAGTTGGTTTTTAGAATGAAATGTGAGTTAGGAAGTTGTTAAGGAGGATCAAGTATTAGTTGTTGTTACTGAAAATTTCAAATTGCATCAACGCACTAGTTATACCCGATCCGGCCTTACCGATTTAGTCGAGACTCTTATCATCTGGTTTTTGAGTGTTGTCCAGTTTCTCACTCAGGTGACATACGCCAACAGTAATAGGCTCTTGTAGCAACCTTCGACAAAATAGTTCAGTTGAAAAGTTTTTCCCAGACTGATTGCTTCTATTTTTTTGTCTTTTCTAAATCAACGGTTGTTTAGAAAATTTGTTTTTGTAAAATGGAACCGCCGTACAAGAGAGCGAAGACACTATCGAACAGAGAGCGAGAAAGAGAGTCAAGGGAGTCAAGGCGGAGAGCTCGTACATCAAGAATTCTAGGTAATACTTTGTTTACGAGCGTCGTTGTCGTGTCGGACTAATTTGAACTTTTTCCCACAGCCTTAGCAAATGATTCACGAGAACGAATTGACGAAAGATTCGCCGAATTTGAGGCGAAGATTTCCCGGTCAAGGCAAATTTTCGCTACACTTTTTAATGGAGATCCAGCTAGATATGGTGCAAATGCAATGAAATTAGATAGAATGATGCTACAATACCACCAAGACAAAGCCTCTCATTTGCCTGAACTGTATCGACTAGCACGTAACGGTTCTGAGATAAAAGTTTTAAATAATATGGCAAGGTTTAGGGAAATGGTTAGATTAATTGGTTTAAGAGCCACTAAAATACTGTTCCCTGATGATTCATCTGATTCTGATTCGGATTAAATAAAGCAAAATTTTATACTTTTTCCTGATACCACGGGTGTCATCAGTTCAACAACTTCCATCACTCATTATGTAAAGTATTATTATCAGACATAAAGCATATTTCGAGACTTATTATTCAAATCGACGACTTCATTATTCGCAAACATTATAATCATTTACATCTCAGCTGCCCTATTCCCTATCGAGTAAACAAAACTGCACAATCTACCCACAACTTTATCCAAACAAAAGAAAGAATTCCGTCGGAGTGTCTGTTTTATTTATGACTTTCCGATAAGAAGGAACGAGCTGCATCACTAACATTTTCGATCCATTATGAATAAAACGAAGAAGATGGAAATAAAAACAAATTTATTGCTCTTTTATCAAATTAACGTGTCGATCATTACCAACAAAAAAAATAATAGAAAAACATTGGGAGGTCACTCGATGGAACTGAAAGAAAAGAAATGTCTCACCAGCAATCGATATTTAAACTGTGTCGAGGTATATTGTACAACAAGACATTCCAACTAATGACAAACCATTTTAAATGTGGAAATTTAATTCCACTATCACGGTGAGCTTGAACACAATTTTAGTCAAAGTGTCGAGTACTCCAGGTTTTAAGATTGGAACGTTCCAGGGAGAACATGAACATTGTTCTCATACAAAAATTAAAATCGCCAGACCGGGTCTTTTTCGAATTTGTAGATTTTTTTATCTTTACCGAACTTTGACTACCGCTACGTTGCAATAAAACGAGTATTTTTGAGTGAGCTGCAATTAGCTACAGTTTGCCTGAAGTATGTTTCGATGTCTACATTTTTCAGTCGAGTTTTTTCACCTGGGTCGTCCTACCGATAAATTCTGAAATGGGCGTACAGTTCCATACATTTTCGGTTATACTTTTCATTCAAATTCTTTTTAGGCGTCCTCTGCAGCTATTAATGCTTAGGCGATTTTGATTTTTGCATGAAAATAATGCGACTCAATAGCATAGTGGTTATAACCCGTCTGCTTTCCACTAAGCGATTGAAGTTATCAGTGATGCGAGTTCGATTTCCGACTGTGTCCCGAAAAAAGAACCGATTGTCAGATGTGAATACAAAACACAGCTGATTCAATTGGTTTGAGTCCATGGTAATTGGTAGAAAAAGCTTGCATACGGCTTGTCGGCAAAAGATATTGTTGTGAGACGCTGGCATTCTACTCATACTAGTTTCTCTCTCATGCACACAGATGGCACTCAACATCCATGTAACTTAGGTTTGTCACGCAGCTTGTCACTGGCACAGTAAAAACTTTCGGTATTGAAAGGATCTCAGAAAAGGAGAACCACAATTAGCGAAACTAGTAAATAATGATCTAGCCCGTATTATTATGAGAACAATGCTGGGGACCCCTCTGAAACGTTTCAACCTTAAAACTCCGAGTACTCAACACTTTGACTAAAAGATTGTTCAAGCTCACCGTGAGCTATACAATAATTTCGATTGTCACACCACACAATAAAAGTAAACTTTAAAACCGTTGTTGTTCAGCCTCTATAAATAGAAGAAACACAACCAGACAAAGTGACAAAAACGACATATCAATTTTGGATGTTTCTTACAAAACCAAATTAAAAAGGACATTAACATCAGATAACATACCATTTGCGTTCGTTCGTTGCTTCTTCCCTTATCCTAAACAACTTTTTTTTATATAAATGTAGGAGACCGCCCTCGATCACAAACACAAAACACAGATAGAATAGAAAACCTTTTTTCGGTCGCTCTAATCTAAACAGAAAAATGCACATTTCAATGGTGAACCTTTTTAAAATAAAATCAAATGAAATGTGTAGGCAACAACACTTGAACAAATAATAGGAATAATGTGTAGAATGGGTAACCCCCTGCGTGTGCGGTATTTTAATATAGAAGTATAGGAACAACCATTCTGTACTCTCTGCGTATACCAATGGTTCATATATACCATACGGCACACCGCAAGAGAAATATTTTTCCGTTGTATATTTTCTTATCACATTTTAAGATTAAACCACTTCAATTATAATATTATAATTTGGAATAATTTATTACACAATTTTGGTTTTGGAAAAAGATCTTTTTTTTCTTCATATTCCGTTCCTTCGTCTACGTCTCAAAGTATCCATGATTTATGGACCTTTAAGAGCATACTTATGTATATTATGATGCGGTGGTTATACAAGGGGTTAATTGGATTCAGAACGCCACCATCTCTTTCATTATTATTTATAAAATATTTAATTTCAAAGAATAAATTTATTGAAAGGAGAAATCTAATTTAAATAATTTTTTGGTATGGATAGGAGTTTTGATTTAATGCTGAAGGTGTCTGTGTGCGTATGTACTGGAATCTCTTACCATTCTCTGATATATTTTATGGAGTGAAATTATTGCCGGTTCAATTTCGGTACGACTTTTGGTATTTATAGCGATTCATTACTCGATGGACTATTACCTTGCTCAAAAATTAATTTGAAATTATATCCCCGCGTTGAAAGTTGGAAGTTTGGTTGTTATTTTGCTTCTCTTTATTTTGGTATGCGGAAGTCTTTAGTTTATTTGAATTTAATTGATATTTAATAGATGCTGAATTAATTTCCACTAATCGTGTGATTTAGGTGATACGCTAGACGCATTACAAATTTATCGAGTTTCTTATAGTGACTTCACCAAAACATTTATTCGAAATTAAAAGCAAACAAAATTTATAATTTGAATTTTCTCTTCATTTTTCAGGTAACGTCCACAGTTTTGTCTGACTCTTTGGAGTTGGTAAGTAAAGAAATGACGATGAAATGACACCCACCTACTATTCACATGAACATTGATATCGTTGCATTCTACTCCTTGTAAATATTATAATGTGGGAGTGCGATCGAAGTAGTGCATATTAGCTATTTATGCAACTCACCATAGTTATATTCAGAGAAATGATCCCTAGATGGCGTTGCGTTGCACCCCAGATAGAAGGAGCATCTGAACTATTTTTGAAAAAAATTGAACAACCTGGTACTGACAGATGGCCAGCGGAAACATAACCACAGATTCGATATTCACAATCCTGGGCCATGTTGCAACCATTTTGACATTTCATCCGTACTATGGAAACTGCTCAGATGCTCCTTCTATCTGGGGTGCAACGCGACGCCATCCAGGTATCATTTCTCTGGTTATATTCGGAAACTCTGTGCGAACTGTGTCTCACGATGTGGATCATCGCACTTGGCCTAATAAAGCACTTGGCACTTCATGTCATGAACATTTTATTGAATATGACTAACGTCGCCTTTACCCACTAGTGCGTAAATGTTTGAAAATCCACTGTTCAAATCCACTAAATCAGGACGACTGTTTCATCAGAATTCATCGGTAGGACGACGCGACCCAGGTGCAAAAACGTGACTCAAAATGTACCTATCGAAACACATGTATGACATGTTTAGTGTCGTTATAAAGCTTAGACTTCGGGCTAACTAACAACCACAGACAGTCTTATACCATAACAGCCGTTTTGGTCGGATGTAGCGGTAGTCAAAGTTTGCCGAGGGTAAAAGAATCACAAAAATCGACCAAATCGAAAAATGACTCGGTTCAGCGATTTTAATTTTTGCATGTGAACAATGCTGGGGACCCCCTTGGAACATTCCAAGCTTAAAACCCCGACACTTTAACTGAAAGTTTGATCACTATGACTACTGACATAAAACAACAAATGTTCAAATATGTGGAAATGTGGGTTTCCCCTACTGACTTTTCATTTTTGCACAACTTTGGTCAGTTAGATCTTCTTCTTCCTCTCTTTATTTTTGTCAATGACTTACAAAGTTTAACTTTGATGGTCAGCGTTTAATTTAATTTACTCTATGGTCGGGATGCATTCCCATCGACCTGGTCATAGGTCTCATATTCGCCATTTCTTCTCGTTCTGCATCAACCCGTATCGCAGCGGTATTACTGCTGCTGCCGTTGGTCTTCCCTTTTTACGAACTGCGGCGATTTCTATCGATATGGTTTTGACCAGTTAGTTAAATAGTCAATTATACATTGGATGTGATGGATATAATTCATTATATGTGGGATCAATTTGTGCGGCGAGTGTAAGTCACAAGTAATGCTTCAAACAAGCTGTTATTTTCACTGTCGAAACTTGACAAGGGTAGAGTTTGCATATCCGAGCCGAAGGCGAGTGAGTTCGGGAATATCACAAATAGATGCCGATTGCGAAAAGAGCAAACCGATATATTAGCTAAATGAAAAACGGACCTGTCAGATGTTGATAATGTCAAGGCTATATACTGGTGGAGGTCACCTCGATACAGATACGCGGGTTACACACCACTTCTCATACAAAAAATTCATA
>JANTFA010049118.1:0-15191 GCA_026413405.1 Phytosciara flavipes | reverse complement strand
GTGAACACGTCGGGATATTGCGTTTTCTCAAATGCCCGTTCCAGCTGATGTAATTGAAATGTTGTGAATGTGGTTCTTGATCTACTTGGAAAAACGAGAATAAGAAAATTTCATTTTATACACTTGCTACTTGGAATTGCTTTGGAATCGTAATGGCCGTAGAATCGAATCAATGTTTGTGCAAGTGCTAAATTCTAAGTTTCATGTTGCCAACAAACATTGAGAACGATTTTACGTTTGAATTAATTGTCAATTCTTACCGTCGAATTTTTCTGGGTCGGCTCATGTCGTTGGGATCGTGATCCATGCCATCCATATCTCCCAACAACGGCTGATCGTCGTCGTGTTCAATGTCGACGCCATTGTCATCGTTTAAGTTGTCTTTGTCGTGATCTGGATGGAATAAAAAGAGGAGAAATGAGAATCCAACATTGTAAATATGGGATCGAGGTTTTCATCGACGTGAAACATTATTCTGAGCAAAATAGTAGTTTACATTGGATGCTGCGAAAGTAATTCATTAACTTGCTTCGATAACTGTTTTTCGACCGAATCTGGTTCCTCAAAAGCACACTTGTGAGTTTACTTTTATCACAAAGTTGTTCCCTCATGTAATGAATTACTATCGCAGCATCCAATGTAGTCTCCTTTACTTCTTTCCACATGCGTAAGTTGAATTTCAGATAAGAATTCATGAGAAAAACACCGAAAATGTCCAACATGTAATGGATCATTTTCGCAGCAGGCACATTGCTATGTAATGTTCAACTTTCGCATGGGACAGACAGTAAAATTTTTTACCAGTTGCTACAAAATTGCACCAACGTTTCCATAAGTTTGTCTAACATTTGAATAATGTACAGCACGAGGGACTTACTTCTTGGGTCGAATATTTTAAAACAGAATAGATAAATCTAAAAGGGTCCGAAAGAGTCTGAGCCTTATGACTGTACATTTATTTTTCATATAATTTGATACTATTTTGTAATAACAACCATAAAAATTTGATTTAATAGACGCTGCTAAACAAAACCTTATGGTTTCATGTCAACTAAATAAAAAAAATGTAATCTGAGCATTCCAGAGGGCGGTAAATCCCATTTATTCCCATGCGATTTAGTTCATTTAGTCTAAGGAAGAGTGTCGCCCTTCGGTACAGCCGATCATACAGAAATTGGCGGACATATATCTCCGATAATCCACCATTCTAAGATGTTTCGTTGAATAAAAATGTCGCCACTCATGAAGCTCTTGCTATGAAACATCTGAAAAGTATTTACCATCATCGCGATTGCAATCAGCCTCAGGCACATTTTAGGCGGCTTACAACTTTTGATGGTCAATAAATTCAGGATTCAGGATTGGTAACATGAAAGAGATTGCGAGTACGAGGAATCATTGATTGCAAAACTTGTTTTCCCAGGAATGAAAGTGTGAGTTCCCTATCACGCTACTCAGATATAGGTTGAATGAATACGATTTTTTGATGGTTTTTTAAGTAACTAAGGATGAAATATTGATGAGTTCAGTTTTCAAGTGAATTTTGTTGGTCCGAGGCGAAGCAGAGGCCAATAATTACACGAAAATGAGACTTTTCATTACAATCCCGAGGTTTGTAACGTACTCTACACGTTAGACCCATCGCCAATTGGTTAAAAATGATGAAAAGAACAACTTTCGATCCAGATGGAGGTAAACCATTTTAATTCGCAAATCCTCTTTTTATGATGAATTTTGAAATGAATTTGAATCAATATCCAGTGTGTTCAATGACAACAGTATCATAATTCGCGTTGCATTTAAATCTCGGCGAATTACTCATAAAAACGCCCGTCCTCATTCACTTCTGAAAAATTTCATACTTTGATTTTCGAATGCTTTTTTCCAGCCCAACATGTTAATCCGATTAAGCCTCATTAAATGCTATGACCGGATTCGAAAATATTTCCACTCAAAAAATTCAAGTTTTGATTCTTCAGAACATATTACGATTGGTAAATGTACATCATCCACATGCGAGGTATATTCCACATACAAAAATTGGAATCAATTTACTAAAATAGTCGGAACATTAAAATTTGATAATTTCAATTTGCATTTTGTGAAAGATTTTTATGTGCACAAAAAAATGCATCGCACAAAATATGATTAAAACATTCAACACCAATTTTCGGAACATCAAAGCCCCGGTGTGTTTTTGTTGTTTTTGTCATGGTCGAAGTATTATTCAAAAATGATTATTTAACATGCACACAAACACCAAATTTTAATATACTTTGCGATATGTGTACATTACGTGAACCGGTTACGTCAATTTTGATAGAAAAATTGGATTTAAATTAACTACGGGAAAATTGAAAATTTACTAAAATTTGCATGCGCATACATAATGAATCCGGCTGGATGATATGCATAGGGACCAACAGATGGAAATGGGGATATGGATTGCAGCGTTGAATTAGAGTTTGAGGACTTTCTGTCACATATTTCTGAATGAGAAGAAGTGGGCGAGCAAAGAGCAAAGAGTACAGATGACGCTCGGAGTTGGGACAGGTGTTTCATTCCGACGATTTCGATGCTAGACGATTTTCCAGACACTTCACAATTTCAAACTAAGTTTGTTGTGAACAACATCGATAACGAATTTATGCTTCCGGATGAAATACCCTCAAATGTCGGAATGCTCAACCGAAGGTGGTCTTTTTCCACAAACCTTGGATAGAAATGTGCGGGTCGAGGGTTCTTGGAGCCGAGCCAAAGCCGGATCACAATGAAAAACGCAGCATCCTATCGATTGTCGATCCTATCATCAGATTCCTCGTATGTTTTCAACATTACTGAACTTTCGTTCAAGTTTCGTTAAATCTTCGTTCAACAAGATTTTTGTATGGAATTTGGTTTTACCGTGGCTGACGTAACTCACCATGGATGATGTTTTGAACGTGTACTTGAAGATGATTTATGCTTGCGCTATAAATTATCTGGGGTAACCTACGATTCGTAAGCGTACGGAGGACAAGATGGCCAAGACTTTAATGGAAATGGACCGTAGTGGTATTAGTAGGCTGGTATGAACGGTCACCGGACATTGTGAACTAAATTGACACGTGAACAGATTCAAGCTTTCGGCTACCACCGGATGCTCTTGTGAATTGAAAGAAGGAGAACAGACATACATGCAATATGGGACTCCACCAAGACTTCTGAGAGACTTAGTGGCATGGAAAAGTTCTTAGTGGCGACAAGAAGGCTAATTTGAGTGATGACTGGGAAAGGAACAAAGGATCATTAGATCTGTGCCCGCGCTGATAAATGAAGAATATAGCTAGCAAAATGAGCTTGAAACAGACATCCGATTTTCTATGTTTCTATGTCACCCCTATATTCCGTACACTACACCCGTCAATGTACACAGTCAATGTAGCATCACTGCACCAATTATTATTAAAAATCGATCGATTTATGTATTGTGTAAGTTCTGGTGTGCATTCGAAATGAACCATTTTTTAGGTCCCATTTATTCTTGCAGGATTAATTTCAAAAAATTGCTTAATTTTCATCTCATTTGGCATGTACCTTCTCCATGCACACAGTTTATCTCACCAGGAAGTTTAATGAATAATAAAAACCGCGCCTATTAAACACTACACTACACAACTATAACCGCGTTGCGTCAGTCAGTTATAACTAAATAAAGGGTTGCGAAAAATAAAATTTAGCTGCGTCCCCCGCTGAGGTATTGAAAAAATATTTTCATTATGTTCCGAAAAGGACATCTTATATGGTAAGTCTAGCAAAAAAAATCAGTTCGGTAAATTGTAAAAATGAAACTGTACTCAACCGTTATTAATTACTTCCATAACGAAGCGAAACAAAAACAGAAATGCTCGACAGTATGGTTCGCTCTTGTCATAATGGAATAAAACCATGAGCAGACCATGTATTCAATTTGAAATCAGTGTCAGCAAAAAATTGCATTTGAACAGCAAGGCACTACACAACGTTCACCCCTCCATAGTAGGTTTTATTGACAAAAATTGATAATAATATCCAATTTGTCAGGTATAATGCATAAACAGACAATTTGCTATCATTGAAAAACATCAAAGAATCGAACGTTTTGAAAAAGAATTTTCTCTATCTCGTTCCTCTCCTATCAATGGTGTACAAACATTTCAGCTAGGATTACAAAAATGCGCGCCCAATTCAATGACGATACATATTCAATTTTGAAAAAGGTGAATTCGATGTAAATCTCGATTTAATAACCAATTATAAATTGATTCGGATTTGAAAGCAGCAATAACTGTGAAATAATGTTTCCACTCTTTTTGTGTGTGTGTGTCTATGTTGTGTGTGGGTATTCAATGCGAACATTTTCTGCTGAAATAATGTCAAATCCTTTTTACAAAGAATTTTTTGGTTGTTTGGATTTTACTTTTTGGAAAATGACTGTATCAACATCTACTTAGAATGTCGACATGTTTGTAGGTTTCATTTGTATGGATAGACGTTTCTGGATAGTCTGCGTCTGGGCTACTTGACGCAGACAGTTTTGATATATTTTGTTTGGTAAACGTTGAAATTTTGTGTAAACTCAATGCACCAAGCAATTGCGTTTCTAGATTTCAGACACCACAATTGGACAGTTTACCATACAGTGGACTTACACTACACTTATGAAAAAAATCCTCAATACTTTTGTACTCCCTCTGTGAAGCTAATTGCAGCTGCATGGTGCGTTGGCAATTCTCTATAGGCAAAGCAGTGTAGTTTTTCATAGTATGTCCACGCAAGTTCCACTAAAAGTCACACGAGTTTCTTATAATTTGAAGTACTAGATTCGGGTTTCACATAGAAGTGTAGAATTGATTAGACAAAAGATGTGACTTTATGTTCGGACATGATACGAGAGCGAGAGTAATTACGATAACTCAAATTATCTACGAAAATGATAGTTTTTATAAGTTACAGACAGTACCAAACCCGCGAGATAATTTTATATAAATAATCAGGTCAATCGGTATAATGATTCAGGCTACGCCCATACTAGTGATGTAGAAAGAACAAAACTTTAAAAACATTAGACAATAAATGGCATCACGATGTCATTTCAGTTAAGATTCACTAGACCCAGTCAAAGTGACGAATTTCAAACCCCCTCGTCCTTGCACATCAAAATATATAGAGAAAATTCTAGAAATTTATGAAGCGTACGCTTTAATCAGACCCCCCATTCCCCCTGTATTGCGTGCATAATTTGTGAATGGTTCCAAATCTCACCCATAACTTAAACACATTGTCCTAAGTGCACTGCCCGTTTGAATAATTATATATATGGCATCGAGTGAAAGCATTTCACTAGGCACTGGATGTGGAATTTTCTCACGAAGCCACAATCCGCCACATGCAACAGATTACATCTAAAGTTCGCAATTCTCGAACATTTTGCTCCTGAGCAGCATAAAATAGTAGTTTTCTCAACTCAGCGACGAAACGTTAAACTTTCGTCGTCTTTGTAGAGAGATCTTTGTACGCAACTCGGTGATTAATGATTCTTTAGGCACTAGATGTGTAGAGGCCAGGTGTGACAATACATATCGTGTGACTAGAAAATCATTTATGATTCGGTTGCATAAATCGCTATTGGTTCTGTGTTCATTTCTTTAATGCAGAACAAATAACAAGTTTGACCATCCAACACGAAATCTGTTGAAAAAATCACTATCCACAAAGCAGGATGATAAGAGAAGTAATAAATTCGATAACTAAACTAGTGGCATGCTATCTGTGAAATATGAGATAGCCTCTTCGGCATTTCTGGTCAAACAAAATTTAATTAGAAAAAAATAGTTGAGGACTCGGGTTGAGGCTAGAAAATAGGATTGTTTTTGTCATTTGCATATTTCCATTAACATTTCCTGAAGACAAAAAGAAAACACAACGGTGCTCGAAGATTTTAATCATTTTAATCCATCTCCTTTCCTTTTTTAGGTTTCAACCGACACATATAGCAACCTATATTGACACGGACACCCATCTTTATGCCATGTATGTGCACACCGACTTTCGTCTGTGAATTGTTGTAAAAACAAGAGTCGAATGTTTCATAATAATTCTATAATCCCCGTCCAAAAAAATGGGCACCACCACTAAACACTGGCTTTTTGCCACTTTACCAATAATACTTAAGTTAGACATTGCTTGGTGGTGTTTCGTTGGCGAAAAAGGTAAACCCCGGCACTAGAAATGTTTTTCATTTTTTGTCTCTTCAATATGATAAAAGCAGTGTTGTTGCAGTACCTGCTTCTATGTTATTAAATGTGTGCCTTCACTGCATGAGTATAACAGCAAGTAATCTTAGAAAGAATGTACGGGGGCCCATTTGAATCATTTAACTCAATCGAAAGACAATGAATTTATGTAGCCTAAACATAAGATCTGAAGTCAAGTTTTTCTGAAAACAACTTCTTCGTATTGAACAGCACCGATAGACTGAATGGATACATTCCATCAATGACGACGTCAACAAAATATCGACCGAAGCGACATTACCTTTTTTGCAATTCCGTGTCATAATCATCACCTTTCCATGCATGTATTTGATGTTATATGAACACTAGTGCGAGAAAACCTTTTTTGTCGCACGCTATCAAAACATTATCTTAAAATCTTATCAATAAAAATCTCGCCGATACCAGACATCGATTACCCTACATCATTTTGATTATATATAAAGCAACGACTGTAGCCATTCGGCTACACTGAAACGCAGAATTAGTTCAAAAATATTGTTGAAGTGTATATGCCTTGGTAGAAAAATAACTATTTTGTTTCATGTATTTTCTCGTATACGGCATTTATGGTATGGGTAATAATGAAAAGCCTAATGAGGGTCATAAATGGCTAAGAACTGAAACAAACAACAATAAAACCATAAAACTTTAGCTATGAATGGGACGGACTAAAAGTTGACTTCTCTATTGACTTATGGCAGTAAATACATAATTTGCAGAATTTATGAATGAATGCCATGACTTCCTTCCGTAAAGTGTTTTAGGTGTGTAAAACTCAACACAGTTCATTCATAGTTTTGAGAAGGTAATCAAAAATGCGTATAGTAACCGATTAGGATTATGAAGTCCATTGCATAGTTGGTTGGTTGGCTGACGTTTCATGTTTAATTTTGAAATTTAGATTGATCTATTGCAATGAATAGTATGAATGAGCGATAGTCTACGAGCTCAAACGTTTTCATTCACTGAGACTGAAGCTAGAGATTTGTTTCAAAGCAATTTGAATTTGTCATTCATATTTAGATTCGGTTCTTGGGAAATTTATGTCGAAGACACGTGAGCAATTTTCTGTTGCTGCGATTTTTATTGTAATCGGATATTCACCACAAGCTAAACAGTGGAAAAGGCAGCGTAATTGTCGATCCTGACAACACAAAACGGCTAGTGTGTCTTCAGCTTTTAGGTTCTCTTTACCACTATTCTACAGCCTGCGTAAAATTCGACTTAAATTATCGACAATATTTTAATTTGTTTCTCAAAATTCTTAGGCTCGAATACAATCAAACCAAGAACCAATGAGCAGTTTTGCGTTGCTGAGGTGGACAATTATGCTGCGATTTCGATCTGCAACTTGCACCACAGCCTAAGCAAAAGAAAATTGATCGTTTGTTCTGAGCTACAACGATTCAACGACATATTCCTTACAATTAGCAATATCTCATCTGTTAAACAATGAATAGTTGGAGTTCCCAGTTATTTTCATCGATGTAGAATAATTATCTGAACAAAAAGCTGTTTTACGGCCTCTAAAATGTTCCTACTTTTTCAGAGGTTCGTCGAGACGTCAAAACGTACAGCCGCTCATAAGAAAATTGCGGAATAGCGGACCTACAAATCTGATCTTTCACCGTGATAAGGCATCAATTTCACGATAAATTTCACGGTTGCAACGTCTTACAGTCAGAAACATTTATTAACGGCATCGTATCAAAAATTTCTTATTTCTCCTCTCATTTATCCATTCATTCGTTATGGAGAAATGAGAGAAGTTGATGAAGTCAAGAAAGACGAAACGGTGGCGTTAATAAATTTGACGGACTGTATCAAATTAATGAAATGTAGCCTGTCAGTCAAATTGTGACACAAGTCGCCACATGTCTCATTGTCTTTAACTTGTTGTTAAACAACGGCATTGTCTAGAAAAATGACATTTCTGTCACAATGTTTAACCTCCCAATCTGTCGTCAAGCTTCGATGTAAATAGAATTGAATCTTTCTTACCAATATTGTTATTGAGCCGGTGTTGTGTGCCGAGTATTTCATCTATACTATACACTGCTCTCGGCTTAGTCATCCCATTATTCGGTGGCCGTAGGGCCATTGTCGGTTGGGTCATCATTTTTAAGATCGTCACAAAATAGTCACTTCAGCTAAAAAATATTTTTTACTTTTTTCCGAACATAATTTTGTTCAATTCTCAGGCCACAGCCAAAATGTATTCCTTTCGGAGCGCACGTATTTCTTCTTCTTTTTTTCACAGTCACTGTGTTTTGTTTGCTTGTGATCTATATGTCACCATATATTCAAAGTTCACTTGACCGTATCACAAAATATCACATTGGAACATCCACTCACGGATGAAATTGAAAGTGTTCGCGTCGCTATTCCGTTCAGTTCGACACCCAACCAATGACTGAAAGTCGCGGCGATATCAACTGACAAAATATAAATGTTAGGGGTAGTTGTTCAGTTGCTATGACGACTACTAACACAAACCCCACTATATTCCGATGCACAATATAATCACAAAATGTATACTGTGGTTGGCTGGTTGTCTCGTTTTACCTTTTGTGTTTCATGTTCATTTCTCGGTTCTACATGGGTGTGAGTGTGGATGTGTGCGTACATTTTATTGTTGTATCACATGACACATGAGGAATAGCAATAAAATTGTTTAATAAAATGGTTTTATAGTAATTTACGATGTTTGATCGACTCAGGGAATGGATTCTATGAACTGGAAGATTATAACAAAAACAAGACAATGGAAAGTAGAGGGAGGGAGCTATCACGTGGGTTCTGCCGGTTGTGGATTGCATATAGTATGGTTTGATATGATTTTGTTGTCGATGCGATATATTATACTTAGTCTTATGCATCGGATGGGATTTGGGGTTTTGGAAAATTTCTTCTAATTATCGAACCGCCAGAAGAATTGAAAATAAATCTAAATGAAGCGTTCGGTTATCCCCTTAATCTATGTACACCATGAACATGTTAGGTCGGTAATTTTTTGTTAACTAAAACTTAAGACGCATTCGAATGGTTGAGAAAAAAAAAACTTGATCCGGATGCATCCGGGGGATCAGAGAATAATGGCAAGAAGCAAATGAGCTTAACAAATTTAGATAAGACAAAATGAAAATTAAAGACACAGTGCCAATATTAAGGGAACACCTACACTGGACTTTTAAGTACATCCCAAACAAATAAGTCAAAGGAAACCGAACCATTCGAATTTTTCTTTACAATTTCGTGATTCACGCTACCAGCCGAGATGTTTGTAGTAAGTGTTTTATGCAGTAAAATGTTTGTGCAAACTGAATCGCGAGCATTCTCTCGATATTCGCTGGCAATGTTTTAAACGTTTTATAGCAAATTCATTTAACACGCTCTAATAGCCTCAATAGAAAAACGCATCTCTATGATTCAAAATTTTGGTCGATTCGTATGTGGTAATACTATTCTAGAGTGTGTGTGGTTTGCAGTGAGGCTATAGGCCAGCCAAATCGTTTAAACGAGTAGAGTCTTCATAAAACTTTATCTCTCAAACAAAATAGAAAATCACTTGTAAAATCCGCATGTCCTCTGACCATATATCGTCTCTACTTTCATTGATTCAACATCCGTTCACACTAGTGCGATAATAGTAAGCTTGTGCACCATAATCTTACATTGTAATCCTCGAATTTGCAAGGTTGTTTACAACAGGTTAAGACACCTCTGAGATGATCACGAAGGCAGTGGCACCCAAATTTTCTAGTGGTGACATCTGCGCTTAAAAAAACTTTGTATGACGATTCCACCGCAACAAAAAATTAATTTTTTTCAAGTTGACTTTCCTTACAATCTGTAATGAGTGCGTTTTAAATTTTGTGTGGAAAGTCCACTGAACTAGTAGATTTCGTGTGCCACCTGCCTTCGTGAGTGTCCTAACCTGTTGAAACAACCTTGCGAATTTGATCGATTACATTGCGTTGGGTATTCATTTCCTTACAACTAAATAAAATTTTGAACCTTTCAATCTCAATATCAAGGTGGAAATATATCGTAACTATTTCCATCATCGTTGGCAGAAAGTAAATTATAAAATTGCTAGTAAAATACTGATTTTTGTGTTGTCGACCTCAGATTCTTTTAGGAACGACAATCTCACATCTAAAACTCTACCAACTTTCATAGAACATATTTGCTACATAAATAACTATCTTTTTTCCAAAGAAAAGTGACAATAGTTGCTCATTTTGTCACTGAGTTGTTGAAAGATTACTTATACTTTGACTTCGACTTTGTATATTGAAAGTCAATTTCGACAAATGTCGTAAGGCAATTCTTTACGTTTACAACTCTGAATTGATGAATGAAATTTTATGAATGAAATTTTACGCACGCAAATTGTTTTATTACTCTTCGTAGTAAAACTAACTAATAACTTCCGATTTAGCAGAGGTACCTATTAGGTATAAAATACTTAATTACATTCGGAACTAACGTAGAACATTTTGGATGCCATTTCAATTTGGTAAATTATTAATCTGTTTTTATTAATTAGGGTACAAGGTTCGAACGTTTGTAAGTGAACAAGAAAAATTACATTTTATGGAATATGGTTAGGCTTTTTCTGTTGTTTCGATTTGGTTGAAGCAGCTCCAAACAGGGCCGTAACTACGAGGCCAGGGTGTGTTGAGCTCAGGCCCGGACTGGCCCCTTGGGCGTTCGAGCGACGCCCGAAGGGCTTTTTGAATTTTGTATGGACAAATGCTAAAGATGTGCTTTTCGCAAATTTTCTTCGTACATCACCCGAAGGGTTTTCTCGAGCCAGTTCGGTCCTGGCTGAGCTGAACATTCACTTTGCATGGGAAAAAATAATTTCAAGACTAATTGTTGGTGCAACCATGTTTTGAATCGTAACTTATGTTTGTTATAAACATAGTATGATTGTGACAGTCATAGCATGGTTACCACAAAAATGAAATGCTTGCTGGCCCTAAAAGTCAAAATGACTAAAATATCAGGAAAATTTTTGCAAACATGCAAAAATGAAGCGAGGAAGAAGAAGAGAGCGTATTTCTAATTAACATGACACGTTTGCAGTAAACATATTTCACAAAAATTACAACGTAAATACATCATGCAAAATGTCACTTGTTTCTAATTTCGTCTTGTTAATTTAAATTATAGAAAAGCGAAAAACATTTTTTAATAATTGTCTTGTATCTAAGCCTATACCTGGTGCATAAATTCTGTTGTTAATTTGAGACCATTGGGCACAGATGAATTCGACAGTCTTAATGAACTGTGAGTACGTGTTTCCAACATCCAAAAGAAATTTATTTTTTTATTCGTTGCGTCTAATATCCTTTTTAATGATACTGAAAATCAAGAAAGACGAAATCGAAAAAGGTGATCAAAAGGGAGAGTTTCGCCCTTGACTCTGTTATTTCTTTCCCTTCCAGCTACAAAACTCCGATTCGTAGTTTGCTGATAGTATCAGCCTGATACTCTTGCCATTCAGAGCATTCAAAGAAGTATTGCATCCTCTCACTAACGCGTGATGTTGTTTAACACCTGAGTATGTAATTAATTGCTCCAAACATGTGATGATTGCAGCAAACATTAATTGGCCAGTACTTGCACCCATCTGGCCAGTACTCACAATCTCGTACTCACAATGTGAGACATCAGAGTGACATCGATGTTATTACCCTAATGAAAGATGAGAACCCATTTCAGTGGTAACGATAGTTTGTTTGTTTGTTTGTTTGTTTGTTTATTGAAATTAATTTACAGGCACGACGCCCACTTACAAATCAATTTTATAACAAAGGAAAGCTTATCTTAAAGTAATCAGTTCAATTTTTAAATTCATATTTTTATCTTCATTATTTACTTAAATTTTTAACTTTTAATTCTCATTTCATTATTGTATTTTTAACCTTTATTTTAATTCTTTTCATTTTTATTTAATTTTAATTTTTTAAATTTATAGCATCAATTTTTATTCACAATCATTTCATCTCATTTCATAGTTGGTTAGGATACTGTCATTAACATATAACTGACTTGAACCATTTGGTTTTTTCTTCCTTTTTTTATGAAACAAAATTTATTCAAGATTCAATTACAATTTGCGTTTTTATTTGGAGAATACTTTGTCTAGAGTGGACGAACGTAGTAATCCTTAAAAAATATGAATTCCATTGAACAATTTCGTTTGTTGCATACACCAACTTATTTCGGATGGACTATAATGCCGTATAGAATCGTATTGACGTTGACGTGTTAAATTCAGGCTTTTGCAACAAAAACCGTTGTGAAATACAATAATGATGCATCATACATGTAATGAACATCGGACAAAAGAGTTCCATCGCAATGGAATGTCTTTGAATTTGTAGTTAATCGAATAGATTATTAGCAATTTGTCCGGATTATCGTTAGCATAGATAATCGATATTGCACTGTTAATGTAGTGCAAGAAATGAACCCTACCTGATGTGAAAACAACTCACACTTTAATTACACAATATTTTAGTGTAATGAGTAATGATGGCTGAGTGATGCAATTGTTCGACGGACGGTAGCTTTCCACGTGATTGAAATTTTTACGTTAAATTGCGTTTTCATATTAGTAAATTTATGAAATTTTTGTTATTAATCTAAGCACAATCATTCCCTAGGTTCGCTCATTACTAATAACAGAAACCTATATTGGATTGATCAAGACAATATTTAGTTATTAATACCACAATTTATCGATTTGTGTGTTTAATATCTTAATGACAAGAGCGCATTGTTTTTAATCTATTGCATAAAATCGTAATTTAGTAATCTATGCGGTCGAGTGATGAATACCTTTCAAAGCACTAAATGTGTAGATTGTCACTCAAATCCGAAGGCTGAGTGTGACAATACACATCGCGTGCCTTTTTAGCGCACGATCCAGGGGCGAGTTCTGGAATCGAATTCGCCATAAAAGTCTCTTGCCATAAGCTAGGAATACAAAGTCAAACACAATGAGTCAAAGACAAAGTCAACAATGAGCGAAATGACTGGTTCGCTAAAGTTCTTTACCACGATCAGAAATCAGGACAATGTTGCAAGAAAAACCCTTTCAATAGAAATGCCCGCACTGCGTAGAAGACGAAGACCAAAACATAGCTGGGATAACCAAAGTCGACAACAGCGATACAAATGTAAATATTAGTCATTCACGAAATAAAGCCAGGAAGAAGAAGAATCGCTCGATGGAAGTCAAATGGTGATTCGTAGCCCAATTCTAATTACAAAATAAAATTCGCACCTTTAAGTACCAACCTTATCTGGTCAAGTCACGACGTATAACTACACACCCGATCAAATTAGTTTATTCGAAAAACGTGCGATGCAGCCTCAAGAACTCATTGCAGCCATTCAATCACCGCACGAGCACGTAGATGAGGATGATAAGAGACCGTTCATAAACGAAGTCACACTGTTGAGTGGATTGGTTTCAAGAAAACGTGACAAACTTGGGTGACTTTTGCCCCTTTTTTGTGCGACCAGGGGGGATTGGGTCGAAAAGTTTCTGAAATAGCGTGGGGTCATTTATGAACGGCCCATAATGATATACAGTCAGATGAACTCAATGCAGTCAATGGACCCGATCTTCTACGATCTTAACCTTTCGGAAACGACTGACGTCTCGAGATTAAATTCGGCAAATCTGTTACTTCGTTTGTTTGAAGTATCTCGTTTTGTTCGATTCGAGCTCTTTTACTTCATTTGGTAAAACATGAATTTTTGCATATATAATTGAACGCTATATGCGGAGTTACTCGCTTATTATGCTCATCGCTGTCGATAACAAAAGACTACCCCTTTTATGGAGGGTATTGTTGAATGATGAAGGAGTTTATTCCGAGCGTTCTGAAAAATTGATGATTTAGTTGTTGCATTTGGGAACTAATGAACTAGCACATCTGGGACACATTTCTATTACATCATTACTAGCAAACAAAGCAGTCCCGACGTAGTAAAGGAAAACGTGATGAGTTAAGCAACTCCTCTTTTATACTCAACGTTGAAATGCAGTAAAAGTCACCATATGTCCGAGTCACAATTTCTTATATTTTACAACCATCAATTTCCTTCAATCAACAAAGACCCATATATTGCACGTCTATAAACTACTTAAAACATCGCCAGATAAACGAGAAGAAGCTGGAAAAAAATTGATACGAAAGACATGCGCTCATTTAAACAATTTTCCACGAGTTCTATTTTCTCCCATGTCTTGTTATTTCTCTATTGGATGGGAACGGAAAAAGCTGATAGGCTAACCGGTTGCTACGTATATATATGCATACATGAGAGTTCATAGTCTCGTTTGTATGATGGTATAACTGGAGGGATGACGAAATTATGTGGCTTTGGAGGATGGTATAATCTAACTAATAGCAAAAAAAAGTTTAATGAAAGAATTCGCAAGGAATGCAATATTAATTAAGTAAAATGTGAGCTTTGGCACAAGCTGTTTAATCTGGTTGTTGTTCGTTTGTGAATATTATATTGGGGCGATGGGTGTAAATGTGTGGAAAGACAATCTATGCATGGGACTTCTGGGTTGCTTGGTGGTCTGATTGTTTTATCTTTCAAAACATTCCATAAATCTGTGTGTGTTACGGAACTATTTGTCTGACATTCTTCCTTTCGTCGTTAGAAATATATTTCCTCGCAAAATATGTGTGCAGATTCACTTTACTCTATCACATTAATTCACCATGAGGATAGAATTCTCTCACACTTGGAAAGAATTAAATTACCGAAGCCAAATTCCAACACACAACTATTTTGGTCATATTTTCTTTTCGTTTTCCGAATTGTTTACTTCCAGAAGAGCAAATTAAATTGAAT
>JANTFA010049007.1:0-15192 GCA_026413405.1 Phytosciara flavipes | reverse complement strand
ATGAAATAAATTGTGTTTATGTTGCCAGTGTACTTGTCAAAATTTTACTTCTTTAACTGAGCGCATTAACTGGGCGGTAGAAAAATAGAATTCCTGTACGTGCTCTAACTTATAAAATCAAAATAGGCACAGTAATGTCTTTCGTAAAGAAACGAGTCATGTTTACTTGGTGTGAATAACCACACAATAGACGCAATCGTACACGCATACACTCATGAAAATTTGGAGGATTTTTTACTTTTCGAATACGAGTTCATGCTAGTAGCAGTGCTATGCTTTCATCGAACTAATATTATGTTACATTCAAATTGCATGTGTATGTGGACTCCGCATTAGGATATTTTGAAATTCATTTGGATATATTCTATATTGACACACGCAAAATGCATATTACATTCACGCATTATTTAAATGATGACAAACCTAGCGATCGGTTTAAACAGGGTCAGTACCCCTATGGTATTATCGGTATTGTAGTACTAAAAAGTATTGCACACAGTGTCTACATGGAAATCCAACCTAACAAAGATAAAAATGATTATCAGTCGTTACCACTGTTGTTAGCGGTTTTGAAGCGGTTCAAGTGTCACACACCTGAAGTTCCACCAACCTAGCAAAACAAAAAGGTTCTGTACCAAGTGTCATACCAAGGATTTGGCTGAAATACGAAGATACAATACGAGAAAAAAATGGTTTTAAGATGCTAAAGGAGTTGTCCCAAAATGTTTAAATTTACGTCAAAATATCGTCGGAAATGCATCATTCGATATTGGCCAATCATTTTTTACACAATTATAGCACTCGCGTATTGTTGTACAATCGTTAGTGGAAAGTGTTCCGATGTAAAAGACTGTATGAATGGAGGAGTTTGTGGAAACGGGACTTGTGTTTGTGCGGATGGTTGGCAGGGCAATGAATGCCAGTTTTGTGGAGGAAAAGTCAGGTAATTCTTGAAATTTTGCCATTTAATTCATCCGACAAACAGTTTGGGTTGGCCTGTATCCGCTGGTACATACGTCATGTCTGGTTGTTTTGACTTGAAAAACACTGGTCATAGGACAATGTCATAATGTTGTTGTTTCCCAATCACACGCAGATTAACTGACTTGGCTGGCAATATTCATGACGGCATCGGTAACTATTCCGTTGGTGTGAAGTGCAGCTGGTTAATAGATGCAAGGGATCACAATCTCTATGGTTTGACCACTCGCGAACAAAAGAAACCAAGCATTCGTCTGCATTTGGAAGAATTTGCAACAGAATGCGGATGGGATCACCTGTACGTATTCGATGGAGACAGTGTCGAGTCTCCGCTATTAGCCGTCTTCAGGTGAGTGACACTATGTTGTCCTTCGGTTTTATTATTTTCTTCGTCTCTTATCAATTTTTCTTGTCTTAAAATTCAACATAACAACAACAACAACAGAACATTTCATTGTGCTCTGTGTGGCTGTCTGGTGTGTGATATATTGTGATGATGTGTTTGCACAATATTGACAAAAATTGTTCTCTGGTGGCTCTCTATGTCTCACAGTCAAGTTCAAATTGTTGCGTAAATTTATTGACTGTGGCAATCAAACTGTGGCATCTTCTGATTGCAGTTTTTTTTCGTGTGACTTTCTCTCTCTCTTTTATTATCAAAAATTGCATTTTAATCTTATCGTAGGTCGTACCGTGTTATTACACTACACGGCTGACTGACTGCCATATTTTGTTTGTTTATATTTGATTAAAATTTGGTTTGATTGATGTCATTCCCATTCCAGTGGACTTATGTACCGCAAGAATTTCTCCATACGTCGTGTTCCAGAGGTGGTGGCCCATTCCGGATCGGTGCTGTTGCATTTTTTCAGTGACGATGCATACAACATGTCTGGTTTTAATATTTCCTACAAAATAAACGGCTGCCCAACAATCGATTCGTCGGTCAACTGTTCAAATCACGGTGTTTGCCTGGATGGGACATGTACATGCGACGGTGATTATATGGGTGCAGCATGTCATGTGCCGAAGTGTCTAAACAATTGCTCGTATTCGTTGAACCAGGGGATTTGTGATCCGCAGGCACACAGGTAATGAAGTTCATCCAAAGTTGAAAGGCAAACAATTTAATTTCTCCAAAACAACGAACTATTTCAGATGCTCTTGCAATCCTGGCTTCGCTGGCAGTGATTGTACTCAGATCGCATCACTGGGCTATTGGACAACCATTTCGCCCGAATTTGCTTCGCCAGTCCGTGGTAGTGCGTCACACGGTTCAGCCGTTTGGGCAGACACACTGTACATAATTGCTGGTGAAAGTTATGGCCAAGGTGAACTGTTGACCACGTACGATTTCAACGGCAACGTTTGGGAAACGGTACACACTTCCGGCTCACTAATACCCGAACCACGGTATGGGGCATCGACCGTTATGTATGGCGACAAGATTTTCATGTATGGCGGGGTGGTCGGAACGAAAGGTGTTTGCGATGAGCTGTGGGCATTCGACGTGAGTGCAAAGCTGTGGGAGAGCATTGTCGTGAAATCGGAACCGTGCAATGCGACTTGGATTATGTGTGGTCCGTTGAGATCGGCTGGACATACAGCGACTTTGGTGCCCGGCTATGATGCGACATCTAAAGCTCACTACCAGTACATGGTCGTTATTTTCGGGCATTCGCCACAGTTTGGCTATTTGAACACAGTGCAAGAGTACACGTTCGGTACGAGAGAATGGAAAATTGCCGACACATTTGGGTTTCCAGTTAAGGGCGGCTACGGTCACAGTGCGAGTTATGATCCTTTGACGGAGAAAATTTACGTTTACGGTGGAATTGTGTCGGAAAGTGAGAGTAACCAACTGATAAGCAGCCATCTGTACAGTTATGAGCCGAAAACAAAGACCTGGATGCTGCTAACTTCTGCTGAAACCGGACGATTTTTGCATACGGCAAATTTTATATCGCACGGACTGATGATGGTTTTCGGCGGCAATACACACAACGATACGTCGCACAGTTTTGGTGCCAAATGCTACAGCAAAGAGCTACTTCTATACGACGTGATCTGTGACTCGTGGCACATTCAACAAATGCCAAACGATCTCCGAACCGATCTGGCTCGTTTCGGACACAGTGCTGAAATGTTCAATCGATCGCTGTTCATCTACGGTGGATTCGATGGTCAAATGGTGTCCGACATGCTGAAGTACACGCCAGGCAACTGCATTTCGCTACACAAGTCCGAACAATGTCTGTCGACACGGCCAGGATTGAAGTGTGTGTGGGACATTCAAAAGTCAAGATGCTTTGCTGTCGGTGATATTGATAAAAGTTTGCTCCGCATAAGAGACCAGGATATCTACCAGTTTTGTCCGAAAGAGAGTCGTCTGGTCATGACACAACAGTTGCTGCACGATGCCTCACGATGCGGAGATCTGTTGGACTGTCAGAGTTGCATATCGACTTCGTTTGGATGTACATTTTGTGGGGCGGGCATTTGCTCAAAAGACAAATGTCGAGACGTTCATTTGGATGGTGTTTCGATTCCAGCTTATCCGATTACGACACTAGACAAGTGCCAAGAAGATAGCGGACCAGTATGTTCTCAATTACATGCATGCCAAGCATGTATAGCAAATTCCCAGTGCCATTGGGACTATGAGCAAAGCAAATGCAGAATAGTGGGTAATCGAACTGTCGAAGAACCGCTTCCGTGTCCACCCGCTTGTTCTTCTCTGACATCGTGCAGTAATTGCACCACAGAGGAATGCATTTGGTGT
The DNA here is from genome assembly GCA_026413405.1 of Phytosciara flavipes. Lineage (NCBI taxonomy): Eukaryota > Metazoa > Arthropoda > Insecta > Diptera > Sciaridae > Phytosciara > Phytosciara flavipes. Next base: position 11,429 of record JANTFA010049007.1, on the reverse strand, counting down.
CAAAATGAGCAACGGTGCGTGGATAAGAACGCGTACACATCCAGTTTTCCGTACGGTCAGTGTCGTGAATGGACAACACTAACAACAAAGTGCAGGGTAGCAACGTCCGGTAAATCTCAATGTGGATTTTACAAGTCATGCACACAATGCCGAGACGATCCAGCTTGCGGTTGGTGTGATGACGGTTCCCGAACTGGTCTAGGCAAATGCTTGCCCGGTGGCGACAGGTTCGTGTAGAATAATAAACTTCTTTCATTAGGTCGGGTCAATTTATTGTTGTGATGTTCACAGTGGTGCACAAGAAGAGATGGAATGTCCAGTCCATCGGTGGCATTTTACTCATTGTCCTAGCTGTCAATGCAATGGACATAGTACGTGTGACGACGATAGGACGTGTCGTCAACCGTGTGGTAACTTAACCACTGGCCAGAACTGCGAACGATGCAAGACTGGCTACTGGGGCAATGCAGTCAATGGCGGCGTATGCCAAAAGTGCGAATGCAACGGCCAAGCAACGCATTGCCATCATGAAACGGCAAAATGTTATTGCAGCACAAAGGGTCTGGCTGGCGATCATTGCGAAAAATGCGATGCGACAAATCATTATCACGGTGATCCGAGCAAAGGGTCATGCTACTACGATCTCACCATCGACTATCAATTCACATTCAATTTGTCGAAGAAGGAGGATCGACATTTTACCCAAATTAACTTCCGCAATTCGCCGATTAAATCTGATATTGACGCTGACTTTAGCATCGTTTGTAGTGTGGCCTCCAAAATGAATGTTACGATGCGGATGGCTGGTGGGCCGGAGAAACCGTTATTTAGTAGTGTGAATTGTTCAACGTTTCGATATCGATTTTCGAAAACGGAACACCATTTTGGCATTGAAGACAATGTTACGTTGACGACGTTTTACGTTTACGTTTACGACTTTCAACCGCCACTCTGGATACAGATTGCATTCTCTCAATATCCCAAGTTGAACTTGCAGCAATTTTTCATCACATTTTCCACGTAAGTGTTGCTCTTGTTTGGTGAAGGACGAACTTTCATGATTTTATTAGAGTGGCGCCTAGTTGACTGCCAGACATTATACTATAACGTAGAGCATTCGTATAGTGCCCGTTGTGCGTGACAATGAATCATTCACAAACATTTTTCTTTCATTCATTCAAAATTTTAGCTGTTTTCTGTTGTTGTTGCTGATGGCTGCTATCTTATGGAAAATTAAGCAAAAATATGACATGTTCCGTCGGCGCCAAAGGTTATTTGTCGAAATGGAACAGATGGCCTCGAGACCATTCTCACAGGTATGGAATCGAATTTTTGCCCCCGTTTTGTTTGCTTGATATTTGTATTGTAACACAAACGGTTCGCTTACAGGTATTGGTGGATATTGAAAGTCGCGAAATGCTGGAGATATCGTCTGCCGTAGAAAACATTTCAAATGTTCAAAAGAAACGAAAAAAGGTATGACACACAGACACACTAAACTTAATGCCTTGCTCCTGCCTGGCTCAAGTAGTTTTAGTTTTGTTTCGGATAACTTTCTCTTTTCTAGGTTTTCTTTTACGAAACTTTTTCCGGCATCCTAAATCTGCTTACTTTCCGATTTCCCCTTCTACTTTTCAAGACAAAACAAAATCGATTGCAAGGTTTTTGAGTTTTTTAGATTTTCATGAGAGTCACAAAACTTAACGAAGCCTAGCGCTTAGTAATTTATCACGAAAGAAATTGGTCGGATCCGATGCAGTGTTTAGAAAATTTTAAGGATGGATCACAGTTTACATCAGGTTTCAGTTCACCTGACTCGAGTTAATCTGATTTCAGGTCAATTAGAATCTAGATCGTTGTATTTTACTATTATCGTCGGTTGTGGTTCTATTTCGAGATCCTTTCATTACCGAAAGCTTCCACTGTACCAGTGGTGAGTTACACCGATGTCAACTTACTTAGGAGCGAAACTAGTAGGCAAGCCTATGGGGTAGGTCTATGTCCACGTCCGGCAATCGATTTTGTTTTTCTCTGACGCGGTTGAGATTCGAATTCTCTCACTGGCAACTTCAATCGTGCAGCGGAAAGCAGACGATTTAACCACACTACGCTATTGAGCACCAAAGGGTTATTCAACCCGAACCCGAATATAAGATTTCAGATTTCCTCCTCATAGGGGCGTTTTAGCTATAAAATTAGACGCTGGCTAATGCGTGTTGGCGAGTAGCGAGTAGTGCCTTACAGCCCAAGAGCCATATAAACATTTGCGATAGTAAACGCCTTAACCTGACCTTTACTGTCGCAAATGTTTACATTGTGCTTGTAAGGCGCCTTAACGTAAATTATAAACCATTACTATGGGTTAGCAGGCCTCATTCTCATACCGTCGAGTAAATATCGAATTTACATTAGGTTGTCTCATCCATAAAGTAATTGTGAATGAGTCGAGCCATTCCTATCACTATCCTCTTCACTGTTCGTTGCGTGGACAAAACACCTCAATAACTCGACGACCCAGATTATGAAGCTTGAATGTGAGCTTAGGAACGTTACTTTAATGCCATACATTGAGGAAAAATCCTACTAAAAATTTGCCCTCACCGGGATTGAACCCGAGTTTTCTGAGTGAAAGGCCAGTAAGTTACCACTGAGCCAACCTGTTCAGGTTATTTCATATCAAGTGCAGGTCAGGTCAAAGCTGTCCTTTTCAGGTCAGTCCCCGAATCTTACTTGAAGCCATATCAAAATTGGATATTACTTGAAATTTGGAGTGTGTGCAGCGAGTACATAGGAGAACCACAACTTTGTGTAGCTCGTGTTTTGGTTGTTTACTAAACTAGAAATGGGTGTAGTAAAATGCTGAAATCATCGCACGTTTAAAATTTATTTCACTTTGTTGTAGTGTATTACTTGAAGGATCAAACTTGTTTATCTCATTCGTAAAGAACAGCGAAGAGAAGAGTTTGAAAATTACCCACTGCCTCCAATCTTTATTTTGAATAATACTTTGACAAATGACAAATTGATTTGGTGATAGATGGACCAGATTTATTTTTGAAGTGAATTGTGTTTGATGAAAAATTATTTAATTTCCAGGACTCACCTAGCCCAATAGCATTAGAACCCTGCAACGGCAATAGAGCTGCAGTTTTATCACTTCTAGTCCGGCTGCCTACAGGTAATTATTTACAGTTCAATTGTATTCAATCAGTGTGATTCCTCATATGGAAGGAATTTCGTGCCGGCGTGATTCTCAATAAGAATTTCGTACAAGGGAAATTTCCTATTGTGAACCACGTCAGCGTGGAATAGTAGCTCGGACACTGCCTAGACATTGACCAACGGAAGAAATATGCCAAAAATTCACCGTTTCTAAAAAATCTCAATTCGGTTGGCTAAACATTTGAGCATTTTATCTTTATCAAAAGATCATTAGCAGAATCTACAAAATTAACCGATTAAAATGACAAGAGCAAGCATTGCTATTGACTTCATTGCAGCTTTCGAGCTCTCGCTATGTTTCTAGTCGAGGACCATTAAATGTTTGACCTGTTCATGGAGGACCGTTTATAAATGACGTCTCGCTTTTTTTATAGACTTTTAGATTCACGAAAAAAGTGCTACAGTTCACACACATTTTGTCATTGTGCCTCCTAAATGCGTGACGTCATTTATGAACGGTCTCTAAGCCAATTTTTAGACCAGTGCGAAGTACGATCGTTTCATGCGTTCACTACGAAGTTTATAATATTTCAAGTTCAAGTTCCTGGATCCTGGGAACCTTTTGTGGCTGCTTAGATATGCCAAACCAGCGATAATAATAAATGTATTATGTCAAGCTGTCTGTTTGTCGATGGAACCCTTTGTTGCCCGGTTTGTTATCGAACTTAAGATGGAAGATGAGCAAAATCAGCCCAGCCGATCCAGAGATACTGTCGAATTAGTGCTATTTTGTTTCTCGCGCATATTTACGAAATCGGAAGTGAAGTGAGCTTGAGTCGAAATGCTTTCAATATTGCTGATTGCTGTAAGCAATTTTAATAGAAAATATTTTACAGATGAGTTCAAATGGAATGATTTGAAAATGTAGCATTGTTCCATACTTACGTTTTTTCCGTCGTTTTTTAAAGTTAGACATTTATGTTAGACGGTTTGCGCTTTTGACTTATCTTGAAATTACGACTCACCTGAACCGGAACTTGACCTGGACCTGAACCTGATTTATTTTCAGGTTTGGTAAATTCAGGTTCAGGTCAACCTGATAATTCGCACCGAAAATTTCAGGTCAGCCTGAATCTGACCTGTTCCGAGTTTCCCATTTTACATACTTAAAAACTCCAATAAATCAAAAGTGCAAACCTTCTCTTGGATAAAGAATCCGTTGTTCAATGGATTAAAAAAAACAAAAAAACAATGATTTTAGGTGGCCTACAACATTCACCTCCCGGACAAGCGGCCGGCTTGGCTGTTGCTAGTTCATTAGTGACATTAGGCAACCCGAGGCGTCCGTCGATAGACCTTCCAAAAGAGCCTAAGGCAAAGCGAAAACAAAGCCAACATCCGGATAGCTGTATATAGAACGGAGTAAAAAAAAACGTTTCAGAGAAAATATTAAATAATTGCACGTAGGTATTTAAACTGAGAACAGAGAGAGAGAGAGAGAGAGAGAGAGCGCAAAAGGAAGAGAGAGTAAGAAAGAAAACAAATAAATTTAAAAGAAATGGAAAGAAAAAACATTTTAATTAGGTCAACTAGACATTATTCATAAACAAAATTGAAAATGAGACAGAAAGACGAGGAAGTCGAAGATGACGAAAATTATGCTAGGTGGAGAGAGAACTGTTATATATTTTTATGATAAAAATCGAAATGATAGATGCTGAAGGAAACAAGAAAAAAAGTATTGCGATTGGGTTGTTGATTGAGAACGACTAAAAAGATATAATTTAATTAGAAGATGAGTCAGAGTGCATTATATAAGACAACAACACAACGCCCGAAAAGATAAACTTTAAGTTTTCTTTGTCTCTTTTTTGTTTGAAATGTTTTTAATGAATTTTGTAATTGATAGAAAGAGAGTGCGAGAAAGAGAGAGAGAGTGCGAGCGAGTGAAAGAGATATATATTATACAAATAAGATGTAGCATAGTGAAACACAAGATGTTCATAAGACTATAAGTGAAGACGAGCTATGTAATTTCATTATGCAACTCATAGTTTCATCGAACGGTCTGTAGCGCGGTGATAATTTTTATCGGATTCATGTGAAATGAATGGGAGAATTTAAATAATGTGCAAAAATGGAAACTATTTTTTTTTCTACAAATACTAACTTGACACAAGACATTTTCTTTCTAATTTAAATGGGCAAACGTTTTTTTTTTCTTTCTTATTTATAGTCATCGCGCCGTTTACATTCAAAATGTTAGTCGGTCGATCATGTACTCGAACAATACAATATATGTGATGCATGTCAGTCAAATAAATGCAACCTACTGTAACAGTATCGATGCGACTGGTATGCATTCCTCCGAAACGTACCTATAATTTAGCCAAGAATTTGCCATCAGATCAGTGGTCAGTGTGATTTGTGAAAGAATTTCCATTCTTTACAGCCACTTGCATCGAAAAAGGACCTTTTCATCGTTTCTATATTTCTCCCAACTGTCATAAAACTGTCATCGGTACAGCCAATTCAATGTTCTTTAACGTACGCAGCCGATATTCTAAAATGACCAGGACGAGACATCGGGATATAGGTAGCGCCCATCTTTTTTTTGAAAACATTAAAAAGGATTCGGAAATCGCAAGGCTACAAGATGGATCTCGAAGCTGTCTTGGTCATTCTAGATTAGCGGCTGCGTACGTTAAAGAAAATTGAATTGACTGTATCAATGACAGTTAACATTTAAGAAACATATTTAAAAAAAGACAATCAAAAAGCACTTTTTTGAATGCAGCCTGCTGTAGGAAAAATGTTTTCTGATCTCACAGTCATAAAATCATTTGCATAACTTGCAACAGATGGTTTTACATCAGCTGATCAACATTGGAATAATTTCTTGGTTATGTTTTCATCGATTTGTTGCTCTTAAAGGCTCGTGCAATAATGACGTTCACGTGATTTCGAAATTTTCGACTCCCCCTACATCCACATATTTCCTATACCTACAACACGGCTTGCCTCGTTTCCTCAAACCTGCCCTACCCCTGTTTATGTGGACGACATTATTGTTCAAGCTCTAATATGACATGAGTGTGTCGAGTTACCGTACTGACAATAGAGGAAATTGTTTGAATTCTTTTGTGAACAGACATTCCATGGCTACAATTACAAGAATGCTGAGCCATACGTGAACCTCATCGAGATTTTTTCACAAAAACATCTTCAGAATCTTTCGCATATCTACACATGCATTTTGATTCCATTGACTCTGACCTGAGTGGTACCGGTTACGATTTTCTGTGTATCTCTGTCCAGTATACACCATTTTGATATTTACAAATAAATATATCTACACACTGACCACATTCAATTTGAAAGTATCACTCATATTTTTGCTGAAGAGTCGACGTCGATATGCGAACTCACTATGCATACCAAAAATACCCATATACGGCTGCTGTATGAGTTCACCTGCGTATAAATAAAAGACATTTGAATATTCAACTTGAATAATTCAAGACATTCGTATTCGTTTACCAGTTGAACGTGAAATCAGCATTTCAACAAGACGATGTTGTTATCTCTGATGTTGTATTTCATTTTTGAAGTTTTCGTGACATGCCAGACGCAATTTATAACACGTTACACGTTGTACACTAGTCGACTCGACATTAATAAAATTTTAAATCTAATTCCACAGCGCAAAACTATAATCATTTTTATCAACGCATTTTTCGAAAAATGCAACATGGTTCTACGTTTTTAGGAGGGGTGGGGGATGTAACCGAGTCGTAGAGTCAAAGAGAAAAGAAAATATCGTCTGGAACATAGCAAGCACATATAGTGTGCGCAGTTGGGACTGTTGATGGACTAACATTTTTAGCTAAAAGTGACGGCGTTTTACCGTTGGAATTTACACTGACATTGCTGAATACCAGATAAGTGCAGGAGATACTCACATTCAGATTCAGTCCGCTCGCTCTATCGGCCGAATAAAACTTTAAAAAATTGTCGTGATTACGGAAAAAGAAGACTCGGACCAAAACGACTGACGACGTTACGTTGTAATCTACTGAACACGCCTGTGTGTATCCAAATTTAAAATAGTTGTGCGCGATAGGATTTCCAATTTATTCAAAATAGCTCTGCAGATTTTGGCTGGACAATTATTATCGAACAAAATTAAACGTAACGAAATCAGTCCAAAAATGTCATTGGCAAGTTACATCCCCCGACAAAACATACCGACGACGTTCATCATTAATTTTGGGTGAATGAGAAAATTTTACTAGTCGTAAAGTGCATAAAAAGTCATTTTTAAATATAAAAACGATGATGTGCATCCGCCAGCCTCCGTCTTTCATCGGACGATTTGAATTGCTTCAGCCACACAGCTTCTCAAAGTATTATTTAGTTTCAAGTGAACTCTGAATGGGGTTTCAATCGAATTTTTTCATGAAAAGTAGTTTGTGCCTGTGCCATTCTAGTAACAAATGAATTTCATTTCGGCGCTAGTGCTGAAACGGGATGTTTTTTTGACAGCCTTGCTGAATCGTATCTAATGACAGAAAAAAAAGCCGTCGAATCTAGCGGATTCACTTTAACATGAGGTATTCGTGATTCAACGCTACGATTGCGATTCCTTCTGAATTTCAACGTCAATGAAAGTTTCAATTTTCAATTGAACGTTTCTCTGCCCATACCTTTTCAATACTTTATGCCTCACGCGCAAGAATATCTCCAGAATTTTCTTTTCTGTTTCTTTGATTGTGATCATGATGGATCATGCAATAATGACTTTACGAAATTTTCCGCATATTTGATCAGTTCCCACAGCAGTCTGGATATGTAGAGCTTTTCTGCGGTTTTAAATGGGAACATAATTATTGCATGACCCATGTCTATGCGTTAAAACGGTTCGTCCGACCAGAAAACATATAGAGAAAATTCTGGAATAACAAAATCATTCAAAGTTCAAGTTTTGATTAGATAATATTTCGAAAATCTGTGACACGCCCGATAGAAATATAGAAAAATCACCGGGTAACGAGCGAAACTGTGAGCGGACATCCATAAATCACGTCAGAACTTTTTACTGATTTTTAGCCTCTTCTAAACTCTTGCCAGCCCCAAAATTCAGGTCACACTGATCATTTTTCTGGTAACATTTTTGAACATCCCTCCTCCTTCCCCGTTAAAACTGCGCACGCTTTTGAGAATTTTTTGTGCTTCAAACTTTTGCTAGCAAGTAATCGAAAAAGTCATCCGCTTTTCGCCCGTGCAGGATCTTAAAGTTTCGAGGCCAGAACAGAGTTGGAAAAAAAGAAGTGAGAGAAGAGTACAGAGCTTGTACAAAGTTTAGTTTCTGTTTGTTTAAGACTATGATGTACTCTAATGGTCTTTTTCGGACCTTTCGCAGAAGAACTTCTGTCACAACTTAAACCGACGACTACTTTTTTGAAAACAAATTCTATTCAACATTCTGTTCAATACCGATAGAATATTAGAGAAATTCGTATTGGATTAATAAGTGAAAAGAAGTGCGCCCTCTTTGAGTCTCTCCATACATTTTGGCGATCGAGGGAGGAGGTAATGGCCTGACATTCGTGATTTTAGGAGTGCGCAATTTGTGAATGGTCCCTTCGGTAGTTGAATTTGTCCTCAAACCAATTTTGAGAATTTAACCGAATTTTCGGAACTTGGAAAAATTTACACAACAGAATTGTAGAAATTGTTCTCGTTATGAGCCATTGAGTTCTGCAGATACGCCTGTTGATATTCACAATTGTTTCTCCGTCTTTAATGGGTCCGGTCTACGATTTGAAAATTTTGGCGGCCACCATCTGAACCCTATAGACATACAAGTCGAAGAAATGAATGTACGGCCATTTTTCGCTGTGATTTTTATCCCTCCGTTCTCTTTCCGTCGAACACCCACGTCTAGTGATGATCGTGAATTATGGATGTCCCGTAATGTGCATTGGGAGGAATCGTGTTCTTTTTGTTGAGGTATAAAAAACTGAAGATGCACACACATTAAATGAGAAAAAAAAAACTACAAAACAAAAATGCAAAGTGTTGGACAGTCAGTAAATTGTGTAAATATGTAAATTAATTTTTAAAATGAATTCTATTAAATTATGGAAAACAGAAAATTTAAAAAAAATAAATAAATTAACAAAAACAAAAAATGGAAACACAGAATCAATACTCAGCTAAAGCAAAAGAAAGGAAAAGGAAAAACACGAAACTAATTTTTCAGTCCCACAATTTCTTTTTTAGCTCTAAATTATAATTATTATTGTGTAAGGAATCATCATCATCAATTTTTTTTTCTATTAAAAGAGATGTGATACACACGACGACGGATCATAGTTTTTTTTTTCATTAGCTAGGCGAAGATAGTTATTTTATAGAATAATTTTTACATTTAAAATTCATAAATCTAATTAAATTTTGTAATTAAATGTTTGTTTCAATATCTTTTTTATTATATAAATATTCCAATTTAAAATCTTTACATTTTTTGTCAAACGTTTTTTTTCTTTCTTTTATTTTCATCCGCTTTTTGTTTCTCTGCCACCCCTACTACCCCCACCTCTTTCGTTGTTTTTTTGTATGTGTTGGCGTTGTTATTCCAGTTCATTCCATGTATGGTTCATGTTTTAGTTCCGCTTCAATCCTAAACTAAGCTGTTCTGCAAAAGTGAATAGTAAAGCTGGTACAGTCGGTAACATTTATATACGGCATCGTATAAGAAATTTCATTTATTTTCTCGGGCTGTAAATTTGAGTTATGTAGTAGTAAAAAAAAGTAGTTTTTGGTGGCAGGAAATTCTATGGCAGTAAATTTATTTTTTACGTGCGTGGACTATGTCCCCAAAACCTCGTGCCTTTGGCTGTTTTTAAGGCCTTACGTTCATGGGGCTATGCTTCAATCCCCGCCTGGGGTCCGCCCCTCAGACTCAGTAAGGGGCTATACCCCCTTGAAAATGAAATTTGATTCTACTTTTTATTAAAGATAGTTGTTTTAATGGTTGTTAGAACACGCGCGGAGACCTCTAGGCCGTTGTACTAACTACTGAAAGTGGACCTACTGATTAATGTGATATCCGAACCGTCACAGTGTACTTATTGTAAAGTCATTTCAACTTGAAAGCTCGTATAGCTGAGCGAGGGGTGAACCAATCGCTGATTATTTGGATGATTTCATACAAATAATCACCAAATAATCCAAATCACGGAGTGGTTCACTCCTCGAAGCTGAGTTTCTATCATTGCCAATAGATGGAGTTAATCCATGTTTTAATTTCTATTCTTCTTTTGTCATTTTTTTCAACTCCAATTTCTAATTTTTTTGTAAGACCTTACGGCCAGTAAAGCTACATGAGCATAAACTTATGGCAGTGACTAATCATCCTCATGATTAGGACAAACCATATGGATAATGTCTGTACCGGGAGTCAAACCCGAGAACCATAGGCTATGAGTCATCTCGCCCTTATCCCCCTAGAGCATTTTCGTGTTTCTCGATATATCTGTTCTCTGCAGATAAAATAATGTATGCACCTCTTGCCAAACTGTTCATCTTGACGTGTGGACGGCTCGAACGGCAATGCTCACACGTCAAAATGAAAATTTTGCCGACAAATTAAATTTACTGCCAAAAGATTAAAAATACTGACAAAATGAATTATTTTTACTGCTCAAATAATTAGATGCCATAAAAAATTTCTTATTTCTTTGATTTAACGTCTCTCATTTATCCATATCTTCTCTATGGAGAAATGAGAGAAGTTGGTGAATTAAGAGAAATAACAAATATTTGTAACGGTGCCGTAAATAAATGTTACGGGCTGTACATACTGTTTTCCTCTATTTCTACAAAACGTCAAAACAAAATCGAAATACTGTTCGAGACAATGAGGTTTTTGCTTCAGCTGCGGGATCATGACGTCAACATTTTTCAGTGCTGCCAGAAGATTTAAAATGCATCAATAACTATACAAAAACGCGTTTTACGATCAGATGGTTTATTTAGGGAAGGAGTGCGATGTACAACACACATGTGACTTCATAAAATGAAGATACACATAGGAACGCTAGACAGGCTTATTCAAACTTCTATTTCGTTCCCCTGTCAACTTTGAGCAGTAAAGCAGCAATTAACTATAATAGGGGCCGTTTATAAATGACGTCGTGCTATTTGAATGCATTTTCGGCCCTCCCTCCCCCTCGTCACGTAAAAAGGGTCAACAGTGACCC
>JANTFA010048896.1:0-15193 GCA_026413405.1 Phytosciara flavipes | reverse complement strand
TCTTTTTTGTCTGGTTTTCGTTCTATTTTAAAGGTTTTTTTTTCATAATTTTTTCTCTTTTTGGTTTTTGTTGGAATGATTATCTTTCCAAAATAGAAATTATCTTCTTTATTACAATAATTTCAATTTATCTTAAAACAATTTTCATTCTAAGCATTTCTAATTCTCCATCTCTTTCCTTCAATATATCACTAACGAAATTAACTAAAAAAAATTGGTTGTTTACTTTAAAATGTTTTGCTAATTTAGACTAGAAGTTTTTTGGTTTAATTTTTTTCATTTTTATTTCTCTTTTTATTTTAAATTTCATTTTACTTATAAAAAAATTTCTTTTTACACGTGTGTCTTGTTCTTTTTTTTTGTTTTTTAAATTTATTTATTTTGCATTGTTTCAAATATAACTAATATCCTCTTTTTAACAATAGAAAAATGGTTTTAGATCACATGTCTTAATGTTGGTTGTTTTTTTCATTTAAATATTTTCATTTTCACTTAAAATTGTGGGAAATTTTTTTTTGTATTTTATCATTGCGATGTGGATATAATTGAGTATAGCGTTTTCAAATTTTCTATAAAAAAATTTCTCTTCTTTAACTCTTAACAAAATATATTATCAAAAACATTGTTTTCAATTGCATAGATTTAGTTTTCAAAAAACATAACCCCAAAAGAAAAAAAAACGTTTCATTGAGCATTTCTTTTTTACTTAGAATTTTTCTGATCGAAAATTAATTGAAAGACATTTTTGTTTGTTTCGAAATTAGTAAACTATACAATGAGCAAAAGTTAGAAAATTAATTGAGAAAATGTTGTTTTTTTTAAATAAACTGAAATGGTTCGTTTTTAAAGGTTGGTTTTTTTAAAGATTTTTGTTTAGTGTCATTGTTTTTAGTGTTGGTTAGTTGGTACTCCTAATAAATTTTTTATTTCTTTTTTCTTTTTTAAAACCTAGGTGTGTGTAATACATTAAATTTTTTTGGTTTGTTATTATATACATTTAGAATTATGCCAATATTTACGAAAGATTTATTTATAAAATATTTTATTTGATTGTTTCATCCACTCGAAGAAAAGTGAATTCAGACGTGTTTGCTTATTTGGGGTGTTTTGGTGGTTTTTGAACAGTTAAATGCACAAAGGAAGGATCTGTGACAATACCAAATCATAAGAAAAATTTAATTCCATTCATTCAGCTTCGCATTCAGTAGGCTTACGATGTTCTTGCTTTCTATCTATCAAAAAGATTCAAATGACATCCTATTTGAAACAAAGCTTAATGGATAACAATTCATTTCTGTTATAGTTCGCTAATGTCAGATGTCCTTTTTCTGCTCTCAACTATTCATTTTTAATTCACACATATTTCGTTTTGAAAGTGAACGAGATTCATTGTTTTGCTTTCAAGCGTTGCTCACTGGCCAATTTAGTAGGCAACACCTATCATTTCATATTATACTACAACGACTATAATCTTTATCTCGTATTTTAGTTAGGATAAAGCATCAAGGGCTTCAACCCGAGGTTCTTCAACCCATCGAGAAACGCAAGTTAACAAATTACAGCTCGTGAAGTATATTAGTTTCGTGCATATTATACATCAGACCTTCACCTTGCAAATTTGAACATGACAGTCCTGGATCCCGTCGTCGTTCCGGGTGAACTTGACCCACTTGGATTCCTCTTTTTGCCATCCTTGTTCATTACGTTGATACTTTGAAAACACATTGTATTGTTGTAAAAAAAAGCCCATGGGACTGCCATTCGAGATTCGTGTAATATAACTTATAACTCGCTCGACTGTCACTCGACTAAGTGATCAGACTAGCGTAATTTTGCACATGCAAGAAGAGCACAATACAATGCGACTGGTGAATGCCACAGGGAGAAATCAATATAAAATTTGCTATTCCTGGCAACTGCCTTTTTATATGTCAACTTTTCCTAAAGTGTGATGCAAAACAAATGTACGTTGCAATTTGCTTCAAATGCCAATACCACGCGCGTACTTTAGTGAGTATTATATCCGACTAAACATATGGCTAATTCCATGACATGTACCGTGATGAATGATATTGGGTCTTGGAATAGGAATCGGTAGGACTATTCTTAGTCTTAGAGCAACTTTTATGGAACCCTTTGTCGTATACTTGGGTTTCAAGATATTTTGGATTAAACTTTGTTAGTCAGGGGTGAAGGTCACGGGCTACTACATTGTATAAGCAGTGCGTTTACAATGAGAGGACCGAATGGCATCGTTTGAAATGTTACTTTTACTGCGATGTTTTTGTAGACCATATTTCATTACTTAGGGATTTCAACGAACACTAGACTCTTATGCACTCGTTGAAAGAGAGTACACTCGGACTTTTTGGTTGATACAGATTTCGAAATTCTTGTACTCTTAAGATAGAAAGTACCACTGATAGAAAAACATCGCATTCAGCGATGTCATTTACAGATAAGTTTTTTCAATTATAATTGAACGAATAGTCGAAAAGGGCTGCAATGAGGCATATTTTCGATAAAATAGCTCTAAGAACTGAAATATTTTGTAGAAAAAACATCGCCAAATTTGAGACTCGGGTTCGGACTCGATACAAATTTGTTTCACTTCAACCAGTGCTTTACAAATAGAATAACCACAACAACAACAAAATCAGAAAACATGAGTGAACCAACGTTTCTTCGACTGTAGTTCAACCTTTTACTTTTTCGAAATGAAATGTAACATAAATAAATCAATGTAAATATCTTGGGATATATATTTTAAAACAATGACAAATATGATGGCTGGTTGGTATTTTAACGATTTATCATATTTTCCATTTTATTTAAAAATATATATTCAAATGTTTAGTAGAAAACATTTCGTATTCATTTTCCTTTCCTTTCCCTTCCTTCTCTCAGTTTCATTATTATTAAATGTTAAATAGATTCGTTTTTGTTTATCCCTTTTTTTCTTTGGTTTTACTTTAATTTTTAATTAACTCGACTAACTTCTGATCTTACTAATTAAAATGTGTTCATCTACAATTTATGATAATTTTGGTTTTACTTCCATTTCTTTTCTTTAATATTTATTTATTTGTTTACCTTTATAGCGAATTCGAAGTTTTATTTTTTTTTTATAGTTTTTAATGTGCTTATACGTACAGGTAATTTCAATAAATATTTTTATGTAATCAACTCTAATGTTCCTTTTGCGGTTGTTTTATAAACAAGTTTACTGTAACATAGAGAAGGGTCTCTCTTTATCAACCACAATATTTTCTACGGGAACCTGTAAAGGTTAATCAATTTATATTCTGCATTTATTATGATGCGAATAACAGTGTTGTTGGTTATAGATAGAGGGCGTTTCGTCTTTAGCCGAGAATATTTGGATGGGATCATTTTAGTGTTAGTCGAAAAACACGGTTCATAAACAAGTTAAGCACAAATTTAAATGCAGAAAGAAACTTTACAGATCCGTTACTTCCGATTTGAATGCGTTTTCAATGAGAGATCGCTTCGCTCGCATCAATTTAGTTTCGATTTAACTTCCAACTGGTACAACTTCGAGTCATAACGTCCTAGTAACTGTTCACACCGTAAGTGCGCTTCAGATTCAATGAGAAACGCAAAAATATTTATCTTGACGGACAGTTTTTGTATGGTGAAGCAAACAAAACTGCATTGAAAATTCAAATGTTTTTGGCGCTCTTACGGCGTGAATCAAGACAAAAAGCTACCGGGTTTACAACTTGTTAAGTGCTACACTGAAAGTATAAACCACATCACTGTGAAGGTGAAGTATAATTATTGAAAAATGTGATGCAACTAACTATAAACTTGGAGTGGCTTTCGTTTAGTATAGTTTTGCGGTCAAACTTGAACAAATGCGCCAATATTTTATGAATTGTGCCTCTTTATAACCACTAAAATGATCCCATCAATACATTTTATGTTAAATATTTTCCAGCATTCAAATCCATTATTCACATGGCCATGTTCTCTATTTTCGATTTTTCTTTTTTTTTAAATATTTTGTTTGCGTAACATTTTTCTCTAAATAATTTTTTTTTCATCAAACACGTTATGGCAGTGCATTTATTTTTACATTTTATACAACAAAACGAAAAATCATTTTTTGAAAGAATACAGATGACATTGTGGATATTGGAATGGCCTATCGATTGTGATGTAACAATTTCCAGATAAAATTTATCATATTTTTATCCAGAGAAAGTGAATTGCGTTTGCTGTTTCTGCGTTTGCTTTTTTTGCGTTAGCAAATCAGCGCTCGGGAATGCATAATTTATGAATACCAAATCTTAAAACTTAAACCGATCTGAAATTGACATTGCAAAAATGTGGCCATATCAACATATTCTACCCATTTCGATAAGGAAAGCTCGGCAGAATGCTGCTCAATCGCTAGCCTTTAACAGGCGACAAAGATATCAACGTTATCTAGATATATATACCACTGACATACAGTGTATCATCCATTCGACGAACACTATTGAAAAAAAATACTGCAATTTTCATAAAAACATGTCTTCCAATGTTCAAATGTCGAACAACCAACTAGCGCTTACATATAACGAATATAGCCACGAACGTCTGGTAATGTTTCGCAAATTGTGTGATATGAAACTCGACACGACGCACATTTCATACAAAACAGAATAGGTTTGAATTTAGCGGCTTTTTTAGAACAACGGTATCTGAACACGAATATCACACACACATTCAAGAAGATTTTATTTCGAGCTGCTGTTTGACATTGCATATCTAGGCTTTCTTACATCGATGATTGTATGACATGTCACTGTCCAGTTCCTTTCAACTGCATGGTGCGTTGTAACGAATCTATTTTGATCCGAATACTTTCCGACATTACTAAAGAAATAGATCTTTTACTTCATTTGTTTCAAGGAACATTGATGTCATAGACTGGTACACAAACGCGTAGGATGTAGAGTTCATTCCATTCAAATTTCGTCGTCGTCTATCGATGTCTGATATAGCTGTCCGTAAAAGAACTAGCTCAAACAGTTTGTATGAGTCGGTTGCAGTGAGGGAATGATCAAGAGTATGATTTGATAATAAAAAAGTTTTCGAAAAATCGAGCAATTCCATCATGTGACTGGCATATTAACTGAAGAAAAATTGGATTGTTTTCAAATGAATTGTTTTTTCTTGAAATAACGGAGCAATGAAGCTCCGATTCATCGCAATGAGTTGATCGATCCGGTTTTCGATAATTTCAGTGTTGTTTTTCGCGTTGTTATAAAAGTTAAATTCCATTAAATTAGTGTTATTTTGTGTGTGTGTAGATTTTACGTAGTTTCGTTTTTGTGCAAAGACAAGCCACAATTTGTTTTTCCATTTTTTTTAAATCATTAGAAAATTGTTTTATAAAAAACGTTCTTCAATTGAATGCTTCAATTAGAAAGGATTTTTCCTCTCATTTTGTTTTTATTGTTTTTTATTTTTCCTTTTCTTAATTTTCCTTCTTTGAATTATTCATTTTGGTTTTTTTTCCTAGTGCGCTTTATATTTTAATATATTTTATGGTTTAACTATGTAATTTAAGTTTTTAATTTTACTAATTATTTTCATTCTTTGTTAATTTTTACTTTTAATTATTATAATAAATTTAGAATTTTTTTCTTTCTGGTAATTATGTTGCTTGTAAGACTCGGAACAGACCAAGTTCAGATCAAGTCGCTTTGTAGTGTGGCTACACGACTCGGGTATTCAGTTCGCTAAATCTGTAATCATGTCAGCTTCTGGTTCAACCTGCGGTAGCTTTGAATTACTCGCTGCGGTTCGATAGACGTGAACCATCAAAGAAACATAAGGGTGACATATAGTTAGGTGTCTACGCTGCAATGTTATCTTTAAATCATTTTATTTGAACTCATCCCTTGTTGAAAGTGCTAACAGCAATTTCAAAAGCCCCGTCCGAAATCCCATTTATAAACTGAACTCTATGAAAAATTCATCAAAGTCAGGTGACATTTACTGGGGCTGGCGGCCTTTTTCTTAGGTCACCGAAAACAGCACTTCACGGTCGTCTTTGCCTTCCAAACAAAAAAAAAAGATCAGGAGAATTGGATGAAATTTACTCGAGATATCGGCAAAAAACTTTCACTTCACTGGCCGAGTAGCTCAAATTAAGCCCACTCTATGGGCTCTAACTTCCGAGCCCAAGATCCAATTTTGACAAACTTTTTTTTCCTGGATTGGTGTAATTATTTGCACCATCTATGAACTTTCTGCGAGCAATACCGTGGGTAATATATGCTAGAAGCCTCGACCAGACCTCAAAAATAGCACTATTTCAACCATAACTTTGTATTGACCGATTAACTTTGTATTGACCGATTTTGCTCATCTTCGACCTTAGCCTGGCTTTTCGATAAAAAATCGATGAAGAAAAGTCCCATCAAGATTGCTTTCGTTTTACTCAAGTTACTCGTAATGACAGACAGATCGACAGACATTTTTTTAAATGCTGATTTGTCATCTATGGGTGACTCCAGAAGGTTTTTTCTTACTCCGGGGTTCGAAATCGGCGTGTTACAAATGTAAGAGTAAAGGCATAAGACCCTCGCACTTCATACAAGTCTAAACACAGGAAGATGCGGGAAAATAAAACTTTCGAATAGTTTTAACTGGGTACATATGGTTTTGCAAAGCCAAATTCATCAGCCGTAACAACCCTTTGATGAACCAGAGGATAGATCATTATTTACTAGTTCCGCTCATTGTGGTTTTACTTTTTGAGATTCTTTCAATACCGAAAGTGTTTACAAGTTACATCGATGTTAAGTGTCATACTGAGGAGCGAAACTAGCAGGAGTAGAATGTCAGCGTCTTCCAAAAATATCTTTTGCAATCAGCTGGGTTTTGTATAAACCCCTGACAATCGATATTTTTCTGCCACAATTGGGAATCGAACTCTCGCACTGGCAACTTCAATTGTTTAGAGGAAAGCAGACGAGCTAACCACTACACTATTGAGTTCTTGCCAACTTCAAATGCGGAAATGAATGGAATTGGTAATTATAAAAATCATCCCTGAGACTTGCACACAAATCGATGACTTGTCGATGGTCTATGACTTGAAGATGAGTCGAACACCGCCGCTGTAATCCACCAAAACCAAACTAATGACCTGAATTTGATCCATTCCGAACTATATTTGCCTGCGATACTTTCTCACAATGGATTTTTTTTACGTTTTTCAGTAACAATTACAATTTTCATTTTATAAGTTTCGTCCTGGTTTTAGGCTGACAACAATTTATGCGGAAACAATTTCTCGCACTCGACTAATGGGTGAAGTGGATAGAATTTATTTGATTGGTATTCTATCGGAACTGTACATCAAGCTTCAAAATATAAGACTTGAAGGCTGTCGGAAAATGCTTCATGATGATCGGACAAATCCAATGACAACTTTAGCGTGGGACCATAGTTTGTAAATTATCAGAATTAGAGAGACTTGTTTCTTATTTAGAAGGTGGGAGAACTTTTAGAATATTGCAAATGGCTGGTGTATTGCGATCCAATCACTTAACCTTTTACATCTTCTGTTCGCCGTTTGATGCAAAATCTTGTACTTCATTGCATTTACCAAACATCCAAACACAACAACAGGAAGACATCGGCTATGAATTTCTGTCGTTTCTGTTGATATCAGACGGTCAGCCGTCTAAGAAATACAGCTCAAAGCTCACCAACACGAGAAATAATGTAACTTCACTACTTCGATTGCTTCTTAGTCTTACTAAATAGTGCCACTTGATCAACGTTCCAAGAACAATCAGTCAATTCTATCCAACTACCCTTATGCTAAAACAACCACTCACTTGTCTCCCTTGACGAATTCTGCGCATTTCTTTGCTCGTTTTTTGACAATTCTAGCGAGTCCACTCAATCCAACAGTATCGGTCACCTGTTGCCACCGATTTGTTATCGCAAGTGACGGTTCGAACGATACGTTCAATGAAGAATTGCTTTGATGCTCATCCGGGTAATTGTTAGAACTGAGCGACCGGCTATTGTGTGACGTAGGAAAATGGTTCTGTGTCGTTAAGTTAATTCCAATTGGCCTTCCACGGTGCGAAGTTGATGGTGTGCTGATATTGAACAATTCCAAATCTCTCAGCATAGCCGATGATGAGGTTGATGGATTATTTGATGATTGTGCCACATTATGGTGTGCATTTAGTTCGTTGGTAGCGTTTCTAGATGTGTTTATGAACTTGTCTTCATTAAAATTATTATTTTCCATATTTTGATTAAGCAAATTGAAATTTTGATTGATTCGCGACAATCTGCACGGTGTTAGGTTGGCCGAGTTCTGTTGACTGAGATTTGTCGTTTTCTCGTAGTGGCGAAACTCCGGTGAAAGATTCAGTTGATTGATGACAGACGAAATGTTGTTCCTGTTCAAAATGTCCAACGGTGTGGAATGCGATGAAACAATTTCAACGGTGTTGTTGAGTCGCTCGTTCGATTTGGGCACTTCATGGCTACTGGTATTGAATGTTTCACGGATCTGTGTCCTCAATTGCTGCTGTTGGTCGTCATGCTGGTAATTACAATTGAAATAGTTTTCGCAACAATTCTCCACAATTTCACTTTCATGATGGAAAATGATTGCATTGGATTCCTCATTGTCTGTGCGCCATATCGATACCGTTTTAACATCGGCCGACTTCTGGCGGTAATTGCCATCATATTTCGACGAACTGGTCGATGGTTGCGCTGAGATTTCAACGTATTCCGTTTTATTGGCACAACCGTCACCATCACAAGCGAAATTCCATTTTATCGGCGATGATATGTAATCGGGATCGCTGGGCACAGTTTGCGGGAATGTTTTATCGCCAGTTTCATTGTGTTCAATGGTTATCTTGGATGGAGTCAGAACCATATTCGCTATGCTAAAACTACTTTCATCACCTTGCAATGGTTCATAAATGGACGATGACGAACCCTGGACACTGGTACTTCGGCTCGTTCTTTTTGATCCCAATAACACACAACTGGTCGAATGCTTTCTTCTGTGATGGTGCGGACACTTGTTTCGTTTGACCGTTTGATGATGGTGGTGGTGATGATGGTGGGCTGAACAAGAACTGTTTAACGACGTTCTTGACCGATAGTTCAACGAGTTACACGAACCGTAACTCATTAAATCGCTCGGTGCGACATGGCTACTGGAACTAGTTTTGCGCGATAGGCTATTTACAAAATATTGTTCGGCATCCGATTCTACACAACATTGTTTTGTTGATGCGGATGCATTCTGTGTTTGGTCATTATTCGTAAAGTCACAGTAACTGATATCAGTGTCTTTTTCACTATTACCACAGCTACTGCTGCGATGCCGTATTGTTGTATTGGAGGAGTGGCAGTCTGGTCGGTGTTTGTCGCTAACAGTGTTAGGGAGCAAGGCATTCTTCAGTCAAGGCCCGTTGTTCTGGCAAGCAGGTACTTGCTGACGATGGTGATGGTGCACAGAGGCACCGGTGCGTGCTTGCTGAGCATTTCGGGCGCCTTCTGAACATCGTTCTGAAGCAGCTGAAATTATTCAGATTCGTTTCCTTTACTGACGGTAATGTTTTCGTGAGTATGAATATTAAATGCTACGAACAACAAAAAAAATTGTTTGGTACAAGAAATGTCATGAAGCAACTAAGAGAAACATGCAACATTTTACGATTTAAAAAATTCTTAAAATTCATGCCGAATTATCTTCTTTAAGGAGAAGTCAAATGCATCAAACATATGTCCCTACACTCTACTGGTAGAGCGCACTTGTAGATTCCAAGTGAGTTGATCTGATATGACGCACAATACTTGAACATAAATTGGGCCGACAATCGATCCCGAAATATTAGAATCACATCTCAAACTAGGTCCAGCCTTTTGGGCGGGTCGGGTCCCTTGACTGACATCTTAAATTGAAGAGATAGACAAGTCGTCTTGCTTGAGTCACCTCCAGGGACTTTCAAATGAAATTTTTATCCGTAGCTTCAATTTTTATTTCTGTAAGAAAGTTTAAACTCATGCTGGTCATGCAACGGTAAACTAAAAGAACTTGGTATAAAATCTATTCATTCTCAAAAGAAAGGAGAGTTAAAACAGCTCAAAGTTAAGCTTCAAAAATAAAATTAATAAAAACCAAAGAAAGCTTTTGGCTTAGATATGCAAATCTAGTTCGATTCGGAAATGATAAAGGTAACAATGTTTTCACAACATGTTTGAATGAGTTAAAAGTTCAAGCTTTCGTTAAAATTAAAATGTCCAGTTAAAGAAGGAGGAAATCAAAACTATATTCCTGAATAAATGTAATTTAGAATAGAATTCAGGTTCCAGAGATACGTGAAATGCACTTGTGACGAGCGCTTGATCCATTCGTCTGTAACACCCATAAAGTTTCGAATTACAACATCATATTCAACTGAGTGTACTCGAACCATTTTAGAATCGACACAAGTAGCATTTTTTGTTTGAAGGATCGTTTAATGTTTGAAACAAAATCTATTACTTCATTCGTTATAACGTTGTTAGTAGAAGTAGGAGATCATGTTAGTCGGAGATCAATTATGCTGTCGATGATTAACTGTTCCTAAAAGGTTAAGGTTAAAGAATACTACAATTTACTGTCAACGCTGAATTCGATATTTCTATGATTTAAATCAATTAAAACCGGAATAAACAATAGAAATATCAAATTGTTCGATGACCGTAAATAGTAGGGGTTCATACATAGATGCTGTCATACTTTTCAGTGCTGTCATCAGATTAAACTCACTAGTAATTCGATGAGTATGCACTTTTTTGATTCGATGTGTCCTACTCCCCAAATACACCCCTTCAATGGAGAGGGGGGTATGACTACCTATTGACTCCAAAAAGTGAACACTTGTAGAGTTATTAGTGGTTTTAATCTGATGACAGCCCTGAAAAAGCGTGATGTCATTTCTATACGACGCCTAGTGTGTATGTGGCTTTTAACAGTGCGCTGAATAGGACGACATTGGCTTAATTACGAAAGTATATTTTGACTTTAGTGGGCTCGCTTAAAAGACAATCGGAGCTCAGTGCTGTCACACACGTCTTAAATCATTGATATCTCCATGAATATGAATTTACGAGGTGTCAAATGTGTGACAGACCACCAAAAACCCACTAGCTGGATTCCCGTCAGGGTTGATAAGTTTATCAGCTGTCACTTAAATTCATCCGGTCAAGTTTATAGTAGCTTCGAGGCTACTTTTCTGTCGAGATAAATATAACTGACAGCTGATAAACTTATCAGCACTGACGGGAATCCAGCTACTGTAAATAAAAGGTAAAGCATAAATTCAACTTCAAAAGATGAGTATTTTTCGAGTTACAGCTGTATCTAGCAACACTGAATGACGGATGTCCTGTATTGATTATTATCTCGTTGCTACAGGGCATACCATATAGTGAATCATTCCACTAAGCTTCATTGAAATTTCACTAATGAAAATTCAGTAAAATAGAAATGCAATTTTTCACTGATATGTCATGTTCCGCGACATAAATAAGATTGGGTTTATATCGGAAAAGGGCTAGAAAGACCAATCGTTATCTTGTGTTAGTTTTTATAAAAGGAATTTAAACAAAAACAGTTCTGAAAACTAGTCGTTTGATCTCAAATTATATGTCAACCTCAAGACAATGATGTAGGTACAGTAGGTAAAATTTTGGTACTAATGAGGGTCCAGTGTGATAGCATCTTACAAACTTGGTCAAGTAAGACTGTACCGAGTTTGAATGTTTGCGCCAGTATATAATATATCTGAGTGTCAATGCTCGTGGATAGAGTGGAGCGCAGCGCAACGAGTGGAATGATTTCACACGAAGTAATATGCACGCTAGCACGTGACACGCATTCAAACATAACTCACTTATTCCTCAAGTCGTTGGTCCCTTCAATAATTTTATTTTTGTATATAATTCAAAAGCAGCTTTTCTGTATGATAATGTGTGGAGCTGCAAAATGCTTTCTATTCTAAGAAAATTTTAACGTTTTCTTGTCACATTTTATTGTGTTTTATATCAGGTAAAAGTGAAGTACGTAAACCTGCACTTTGTTTGGCAGTGCATTTTTTGTTGTTGATTAAATTCACTTTAGACTACCAAAATTGTAGGCCGTGAAATACAATGGGCTTTTTGAGTTGGAAGATGTTTGATCTTTGTTGCTTTCTTCGTTATATATTTTGATGTGTTAATACTGTGCAAAGGTTCTAGAAGTTATTTTTAAAATGAACAATTTTTTGGTACAACAGAAGTATGGTTTTTGATAAGGGTTCGCTTCTCTGATAAGTTTGCTTCGCAGAAATCGGTGATGGGATGTCAAAATGGTGAAATGGAAGTGGTATAGATGAATGATGAAGTGGTCAGCAATACTTACAACAATAAAATCTTCAATATTCGTGGCAAAAATGAATCGTCAATATAAAGTGCGCCAAAAATTTTGAATTTTGCGTGACTCAGTGGATGAATAAATGAATTGAAGAACAAATTT
This sequence comes from Phytosciara flavipes, assembly GCA_026413405.1. Taxonomy (NCBI): domain Eukaryota; kingdom Metazoa; phylum Arthropoda; class Insecta; order Diptera; family Sciaridae; genus Phytosciara; species Phytosciara flavipes. The sequence continues at coordinate 2,625 of JANTFA010048896.1, read as the reverse complement.
CAACGCACTCTAACATGAGAATACTGCGAACAGCCTTAGTAAAGCAGTAATTATATTGAGCGCGACGCTAAGCGCATCGCATAAGGTTTGTGTGCAAGCTCAACTTGATGAAATTTAGTTTATTTTTGTCAAGTTGAGCTGTCACACAAACCAAACATCGCGTCCAATATAATTACTGCTCTAGAAGCTGCGATAGGCAAGGAAATGTTGCGTTTCATTTTAATTCCGGTGTCAATTTTGAAGATACCTTGGAGCAAAACTACCACATGTCGATAAGCTTAGAATTTGTGTACCAAAAAACTGCTCATTTAAAGATAACTTTTGTCAAATGATTCTGTCACAAAATTCAAGTAAAACTGGCCACTGTACCTGACGGCGACGCTATTCTCCCATGAGCAGAATGTCTACGAAAACTATCCCTTTTCGAATAGGTTTTTCTAATTGGCACAGGTGTAAAATTCTTTCCATACTGTCGTTGTCCACAACTGCTACCATGGTGACTACCGATATGACTACCATGTTGATTACCAGAATTAATTCTATGATTACTTTGATTTTGTTCGTAGTTATTTACATATTTGCTATTGCTACCATGGCTTTGGTAATTGGTAGAATAATTCGATCCATAATTTCGATAAATGGGCAAATTCGTAGAACTTGTCGGCCCCAATAGATTTGTATCATCTAATGGATATGGTCCCATTTCACCATCTAATGGATACGGTCCCATTTCACCGTCTAACGGATACGGTCCCATTTCACCGTCTAACGGATATGGTCCCATTTCACCGTCTAACGGATACGGTCCCATTTCACCATCCGGCGGAAGTGTCGATGTACCGAAAACTTTTTTTTTATGTATTTTTATGATCAATTCGGTTGACAATTTTTTATTAATTTTTTTTGTGTGTGTGATTATCATCATTGTAATCATACGAACATAATGTCTTCATCTTGTTTGTGTGGCTCGTTGAAATATTTATTTTGAAATTAACGAAAACAAAATTGAACGTAAAATAAATAAAATTCAAAACGAAAAAAGAAAAACAAAACCAAGAAGAGACATTGATAACGGTATACAATTAGAACACAACTTTAGTTTTCTGATGATTACACGCATGCAATTGGTTTAAATTCAAATGGATGACGAAATTGCCAGTCCATGCATTCTCATTTGGACACACAACAATAAATTTCCAATTATTTTGACTACATAAAATGAAAACAGCTCTAAGAATCGTTAGAAAAAACATTATTTGAGAAAGTGAAAAGATAAATTGTTTTGTGGTCATTTTTTTATAGATCCTTGACGTTGCCGGTTCAAGTGTTTCATGTAAATTACAGAAATCTTCATCTGAGAAACTAGCATAGTTCTCTTGAAAGAGGTCCAAATGTCGGCCTCTAAAAACAGTCGATGCAAGTTTATTGCAATGTTTAGTATTTGTAGTTTGGTTGTTGTATACATCTGTCGCAGTTGAGCTAGTAAGCGATTACAACCAATAGTTTGTCTACTAAGGGACTGTTCACATAGTACATTACGCTATTTCATGGATTTTCAGCCCCCCATCCCAGTCACGAAAAAAGGACCTTCACGACCTTCACTGCTTCTTACCGAAGTGATACTTAAGATGTGAACAGTCCCTAACGATGAAGAGACGTTTGATTGAAATTCTGAGGTCTCAGATGAAACACATCAAACTGACAGCGTTGAAAAAGTATCTCTGTTGACCTTTAAAAAGAAAAACGTAAGCACTGGTGGATCATAAGCTTGAGGGACAGAGTTAAGTTTGGAATATTTACGAGCAGTGGTCGCCAAAAAGTCTGAATAAAAGGCGTATTGAATTACGTACGTAAATGGGAATTACGTATTTACGTAATTTCTTGTTACTCATGTTTGCCAGTACTTCCGGACATGTGGACTAAGTCTATTGTCTCCAGGAAACTTCCTTACAAATTTGTATAATTTCTGTTTGTTCCGCTCTATTCGTCAGATACGGGTATGGGTATGATGACGAAATTACGTAAATACGAAATGCATACATACGTGCGCAATTTAATACTGTGACTGCTCATAAGAAATTACAAAATAGAGTTGTGAAAGGCTTCCAATCAATTAGGAGGAAACGGAAACACATATCGAAGATCCTTGGTTTTCAACTGTCGATCCATGCTGACTCCGTCACTGGAATCTTTCGGTTTTCCAGAGGAATTCATAAGGGCGCTTTCCATCTGAAGATGGTAGACATGGCGTTCATAATACACGAAGAAGTTAAACCTGAGACTGATGTAGAGTGGACCGTCCCTTAAGGATGTGAACACAATCATCAGGAGCCAGACCACAAGAACAGAATAGAATTGATTGTGCTGTATAATATGTGTACTCTCTTAAATTCCCGAACTAGAGAGATTTAGAAGTTCGGTGCTCCAGAAGTACAGAGTTGCTGATGGTCATGCCGTGATCACCGTGTGCAACTAATCTTTTTCTTGCTACTCTTGAATTTGAAAGTTTCGGCTACGTCCCTACGAAGTTTTCATCTGATCCTACTTATGGATTCATAAATAAGCAGAAACGTTCTATAAGTTATAGCTCCAACACGCACTCAGTGCGTTCAACTTGATCACTCT
>JANTFA010048895.1:3329-25803 GCA_026413405.1 Phytosciara flavipes | reverse complement strand
AGGTTTTGTATGGATTTGCACGGTAGTAATTAAAGAAAAAAAGGAAAATTTGGAGGGGTACCCAAAAAAAGAGTGTTGTTAGGAGTGAAGCGGCCTTAAAGGACTCAGAAAAACTGTTCCCCTGTATCCGAGCTGATCCTTCGAAAAAACATTTTTTTGTTTGAGGGAAATTGTGTTGGAATTACAGTTCGTTCTTACAATTTTCCTATCCGAATCAATTCAATCAATGGAAGACTTAACATGTAAACCTTGGAAGACTCGGTGCAAAATCGGTGAGCTTCACTGTATACAATGTAAGTCAGTGCGAAAAATTGCTTCAATTTTATATCTGTAAACAATAAAAGTAAAATGATAAAATCAACAGTGTACAGGCAGAAGAAGAAAAAAAACCCGTTGCAATAATAAAAGCAAAACAGACAAATCCACGCGCAAAAGTGGATCAATTCAATTTGTATAATAAACACAATAAGCCTATGGGCTAGAAAAATGAAAGATGAAAAAAAAAACCAACCAGAATTCGAAAGTCATGGGAGAAAACCCTTAGAAGAAACTAAACAAACAAAACAATCGAAACATCGAACACACTCTTCTAATGAAAAACAATGTAAAATATAATAACACCGTCTAAATATATCTGAGATTCAATAATAATTCATTCGAAAACAATTGGCACATATAATATCTAAATTTATTAACGTAGAAACTAGTTCAAGATACCATTAAAGCCATGAATGAAAAAACAATGGTATTACTATGGCAAATATTAATAAATTTATAGTTTTTATATATGTACGTATACACTGAGCTCCGCACACAGCTCCATACAAATTTATCGTATCCATTTTCTTCAAACAAACGAAGAAGAAAAAATCATCTTCTCCGGATGACAGCAGTCAGTATTACGTTATTGCTTGAAATTATAAATTTAATGGGTGAAAAATAAATATAATGAGAAAAATATTGCTATGTAAGCTATGTGGCTAGTTCCATGACCTGTCCCGTCATGAACAGAAGTGCAGTCTTGAAAAAGCTGCGAATCGGTGGAACTTTTCTTAGAGCCCATGGAACCTCAAGGACCATTCAAATAAAGCGTGGGAGGAATGATCGTTGAAATGCGTGCAGAAGAGTATACAGTAAAGGGTGTAGTAGACCAGAAGCGTACGCACTCCCTTCCTCTTAGCCTATCATAGATGGCAAGCATATCAACAGTATTTTCATCGAATCTATTACTTCTTTTCATCAAATTATTTGTGAAATATTGATTTCAAATCTTGTACTTCAATTCTTTGAACACACATTTGCTATATATAAAGACCAAACCAGCCGTCGAATTTCATTTTTTTTGTCTGTCTTATCGATAGCAGGTGTAACAGGTACTGAACAGTTTGTTAGTACTGAAACACGTAAATTTTATAGCATTGCAATGTTGGCCCATGGTACAACTCCTTATAAAGAAACTAGTCGGCAGTTAAGCTTGTCTCGAAAGTTCGTCCTTCAAAGCCAAAAAATTCTGAAACGTTTACTTGAGAAAACTTAAAATAAGAACATCAGAGTACATCATAGTCAATCTTCTCTCACTTCAGTAATCGTAACACCGCTTTTCATCGCCTCTGAGCCAGACTCTGTTCTGATCTCGAAGCTTTAAGACACTGCTCGTGCGAACAGTGATTGAATTTTTCGCTTATTGGCTATCAGAAGTGTAAATATTCCAACAACAATTCTCAAAAGCGTGCAGAGGAAAGGAGGGATTGGAAAATTACTGCTGCCACTATTTGAATGGGCACTTATCTAATCTACTGGTGATCCGCTACCCCAATGAATCAACCATGGTCAATGGATTTCGAGATATTTTGGTTAAAAGCGAGAGTTGACGCATTTCTTCGGACTAAATGAACCAACTGGGACTAAACGGATCAAATGGAACTAAATGAACTCTATGGGACTAAATGGGCTAAATAATATAAGACTAAATGTCATTTGTCGCCTTCTGCGATGTCCAGCTTCTTTATTCAGTCGACCGATCTGAGCTCACTTCGGCCTAATTATACCGTTTTGTATGTAAGTATTTCGTCCAAGAAGTGCGTCACCCCTCGGTTTAACATTCGCCAGGCACGGCACAAGGTCATGGATTACTGCATATGGCTGTAATGCAACTATACCAACCAACAATACACACAATCAGATCCATCAAACCATCTTCTCTCGATGGGTATGTATGGTACATATATACCTGGCGTATACAAACACCATGTTCTCGTATTGAAGAGCAGAAAAAAAGGCAAAAAATCAACAGCGATATGATCAACAAGAGAGTGTGCGATCATTTTACAAATTGGTGAAAGTGACCTAGAAGTAACTTCCGTGTGATATGTGAATGTTTTGTGTGTTTTGATATTATTTTATTTCCTTTGTTTAGTTCTTCATATTCTTCAATGTGTAACTATAATTTTCGAACAAAAAAAAAACAAATTAGCCGAAGTGTATATACACAACACACATATTGCTGATGCTACAAACATAATTCGTTTACCTTGTTTTTTTCTCCCGTCTTCGTCTTCTTCTTTTCTTTTTATACACATTATCATATCGGCAAATGCAGTCGAAAGAAAGAAAGTGGGTTTTACTCTTTGGCTTCACTTTAGCAGACATATTCAACAGTTAATTGTATTTGTATCACTTCTTGCAATATAATATACGTAAACTCTATCACCCGTCGATGCTATAGACATGGTCCGATTCCTTGCGATCATATTTTAATGGAAAATACAACATCAAGAACTCCAAAGAATCGGTCAAATAGATTCGACGTTAGGCATCACCGAAAATTCTGTTTTGGGAATAGTCCAGCCCATTGAGATGATTTACAGATATTTCTACTTGTGCGTGGCTCACACTTGCATGGAGAAATTGTTTCGGGTTTCTGCATCTAGATTAAGATGTAAATTGCGCTGTGGGTAAGAAAAATCCTGACGTAGTAACACCTCATCGATGTAAGTATACCTAGATATGCAATGTCAAACAGCAGCTTGAAAAAAATCTTTTTGGATGTGTGTGCAGGCGCGCCGACTTTCATATTGGTTATTGGGTGCAACTTCCAGATTTATACTTTGGGAAGCGCCGTAGGCGAAATTTTTCTTACAAAAATGCACGGCTGTGTTAAATTTGCTTTGAAAATTGCATGGTTTCTAACAAAAACGACCTGCGTCTTATTGGGTGCCACCTGAAAGTCGGCGCGCCTGTGTGTGTGTGTGTGATATTCGTGTTCAGATACAACGACGCCGTCGTCCTTAAGTAGGCGCCAAATTCAAACTTATTCTGTTTGTATGAAATGTCGTGTCGAGTTTCCGAGATTACTCATAAATACCAGCAAAAATGATTTCATGAAGATCCTTGAAGAAACAACGTCTCTGTGTGGTTGAAGATATCGTGAATACGACACTGCAAGAACTACAACTTCAACATGATTTTTGGTTCACCTATGTCCACGACCATTCAACCCGTCAATCAAAAGAGAACTGAATCAAGTATAGCTTTGGACAAGCGTAATTCTTTTCATCCGCTGGCTCAATTCACGTTTGAATCCACAAACCAATTGCTTCGACCAATTACGGCCTTAGATGTAAGACACACAAGTCTGGTGATGTTTAAAAACATGACAAAGAAATTTGCGAAGGGAAACAGCCTTGGTCAGTAGTGTACCGAACAATAAAAATATTGAAAATTGGTAAAGCAAGCAGCTTCAATTTGGTTGATCTAACCCGCAACGCACAACTTCTAGCCAATTAATATTGTTCTACAGCCCAGCAAAACAACTCGTCCAGATAATCATGATAGAATTATGCATAATAATATGGGAGAGTGAGTTCCAATATGGCTAAATTTCACTCGAATTCATATAATGAATATCAGACACTATCATCATATGCATACACAAGCGCACGTCTGGCATACATTATTAATTGAAATTTTCTTTTTAATTTAGCGAATAAAAAAACGGTTTTACCAATATGCCACATCTCGGCTTCGTACAGTTTCATCACACTATATCGTGACGCTTTTCGTTTTTCCATAAACCTCATTGATTTATGAATTTACTTCACTAATTGATTTCGTATATATCTCTCTCTAACTGCGGACTCTGTTTAGAAATGACAATATTTATAGGGAACGATAATAATGATGTGAGGAATGGAGAACATTTTTCGCAGACTGTAAGAGAGTCGATAAATTTGTCATCAGTAGATATGGTGCGGACGGTCTATAGAATAAAATTTGCACCACCGCACCGATAATGTCATAACGTCTGGTTGAGATTCTTTGCTGAATTTTATGTTATTCCAGATCGTATACCCGCCATATAAATGCATCATGCACTTAAAATCAAACAAAAAAAACATAAGGTGGGCCCGTACGAGTAGTGTAAAACATATAGCTGGTTGTCCATAGAAGACATACAGCTGAAAACTACTCTGCAACACTGCATCTTTCGATCGTTCCATTCAAACTCATACGTTGCTATTGATTATAGCAATCTCGAAAGTCTCGTACGAAAGTCCAATTTGAGAGCAAAACTCTGACAAACTTGGATTGTTGTAGTCAATAAATTTCATTTGCGCCATCTATCAACTTTGTACGAGCAATACTGCCGGTAATATATGCGAAGCACCTCGAAAATAGCACTAATTCGACCATATCTCTAGATCGGCTCGAACAATTTTGCTCATTTTCGAATTTAAACTAGTATTGGTCAATATAATACAAATCGAGGGGAAAACTCACATCAAGATTGATTGCGTTTTACTCAAGTTTATCGTGCTGGCAGATAGACAAACGGAGATTTGCTGATTTGGCATCTAGACCATAGAAGGTTTGTCCCGAAGTGAAATCGACTGATTAAAATGGTGAATCATGGTAAGCAACATGACCAATATGAGTATGCAATGGTAAGCCAGTGATCAACCACACCATTTCATCATTCGAAGTTTTGTGACGATTGAACTGATTGCGTGTCGGGTTAATACTGATTAGTCATCATGCAGTACCGACTCGAAAAAACCCATCGAGAGCTCCATGCAACTCATTTATGAAAGGCTCAAAAATTAAAGTTTTCATAGGGCCTGTCATCATGTTGGTCAACTGTTAGTTGTTTTAAACTCAAGAGTGAAAGCAAACGACCCTCATACTTCGTACGGGTTTCAAAGAAGCATTTCTTTCCATCGTACGAGTTTAATCAAATGACAAATTGATACTACAGTGCAATGGCCGGTTGAATGAACGCATGCTCAAAAAGGCAAAGGTCTGCCGATTCTCGGGAAACCTTAAGTCGTGCAATTTCAGATATGCAGCGCAGATTGTTAGCCGTTTTCCTTTTATTGTTGGGAAACATTTTCCCCCAGGAAAAATGTGTTCAATTACTATAACCGTTTTAAAAGTGGACCACCTAGAATGCATTACGCATCATACATAACATGACTTCTAGGATGTGTATACGCGTATTGATTGGGATGAATAAACGAGTAAAGAGAACAAGAACAAGAAAAAGAGAAAATCATAACGAATTATTGAAATTATTTTCATATGTGGCGGTAGTGCAAGAATATTATGAAGCTGGATTTGTAGTCGTCCGTTTTCCGGACATTCACTTGACAGATGAGTGTGGACAAGACATAAAATGAGAAAACAGACGGAACATTTGTGTAAACAGATGCATTTTTATTGTTCGAGTGTGAACAAGAGGAATTTCGAAGTAAGATACTTAAAGGTAGTTAATTGTGTGTTCGCGCTTCTTCCCTTTTGCTTTTGCTTCATTCCACTTTATTAATTAGTTCAGAAATGCCGTACTATGTCTGAATATTGTAGCTCGTTGCGGTATAATATAACCGAAAAACAATGCTGTTTGTACACAGCGCAATTCATAGTTTTGTATGGCAACTAACAAATTAATTGGCGATTAAAAACCAGAAACTACAACATAATAACAACAAAACACGGTTACAATGAAATGTTAAGAATTCACCTTCTCAACAAGACAAATAAAAATCATTTATATATCACGTACGAGATGATGATAATACCGAAGGAAAAGAAAAAAGTCTTTGCTAAAAGGTGTATAAGACTAAAAGGAATTTTTCCATTAATTTTATCAATTTTCTTGCTAGATATTCGTTTTATTCTACGACCATCAATTAAAACAAATGTCTGGCTATTTGGTTGGGTTTCCTCCATCTCTCTTTCACTCGTTTTTCCAACATAATTTATTTAAGAAAAAAAATCGCGGGATTTTGCAACAAAAGCAATTGACACAAAACGCAAAAAAAACGGCACACACAACAAACTGTAACAGCACAGCGAAAAGTCAACTTTTTCATGTTACAGGATGGTGAATGAAACATCTTTTCGTCACTCGATTTCTATTCCGTAAATTAAAATCATTCTTCGATCACTTTTTAAAACCAAATATAGTGGGTGGCTCTAGGGCCTGCATCTAAGCCTCAAATGGGCCTGTTGCTCACATTCCGGTAGTCCTGTAAAGGTACTTGAGAACATTAGAAAAAGCGAAACTCCAAATTGATTTGCTATTGATCGTGTAAGAGCCTAGATGTAAAGCTCGGTCTCCTTGAAATATGCCGAACATTTGCAACTAAGGTGTTCTGTACTTTCTGATTTCTGTGTGGTTTTTGTCACTAAATGTGGCCACTAAATGTGACACCAGTCAACGTTTTCGATTCGGAAAGTAAACTTTTGAAGTGCAAAATGTATGGATGAAAAATTTAATCAACAATCAAGGAAATAGACTGCGATACGAGTAAATATAAAAAAAATGTTTGTAGGCTTCGCCTCGGGTTGACAATCTATAACATCTATAGTAACTAAAACCATCACATTTCGCCAGGTTGTTGTTGGGTGCCATTCGCATAGTGCAATCTCGCTCACACAAGTTGGTGTTTTCTTAACGAAGACTGTTTGCGGTACAATTTCTTTCATGTACCAATATGAACAATTATTCAGCTAGATAAGTAACACCGACGTTACTAAGTTGTGACAGTTCCCCTTGTCAGTCAGCTAAATCGGTTTTCTCTTTTTCTCTTATGCAATAAAGCATGGTATTCTCATATGAGATGAGGGGAACAATCAAGCCTCGCCGAGATTTCCCCTCATATGAGACTAAAGTACTATTTCCGCTGAGGTCTGCAGAGGTCACGGAGGTTAAGAGTTCGAAAATTGCGAAAATTGGCAGAAAACGCACCAGCAGTGACTAGGCTTTCACAATTTTTCATCAGAACTTAGTGAATCGCGTAGAACTAACAAGAATTGTTTGAAATGATTAACTTCTGGTTGTCCGTTCCTTACCCCCACCATTTTATAAAGCTTTAAAGATTGATTTTTGTTTGGCACAACCAACTGAATGAATACTCATGGGACGAGATAAATGAAAGAATGACACTTTTATTGCTGTCTACTATGTCCTAACCGAGTCGAATAAGTGCAAGTGGAGGAGGATGTGTTCTACAAATGAAATTTTCTAGCACACGCACTATCTCGTTGCACAAACAACTAACTTCATATCTTTACTCCATATAGTGCTATGAAGTTGTGGTTGTTGTCTACATCGTGTAATTATATTGTATACATCCAACAATAATTTGCCATATAATCAATACCAAGTGAATTAATTGAAGGAATCGGTTTTTTGTATCTTTATTTTCAACACACAATAATATGTTTTTTGTCGTATGGCGTGGATGGCTGGGTTGGGGAAGCGCAGTGCCATTTTAATAATATGTTTGACAATAATAATTATACTTAAAGATAAAACCGCAAAAAATATTGCGATATTTTCATTAACGATCATGTTCTTTCGTATGTACAGGATGCACGTATGAGTACTTGTTACGAATGTTTAAGTTGTTAATTTCATAAAAATTATCTCTATAAAAATCCCCCCAGTATTTATACCGGTAAGACATATCGAAACAACTTTTGTTCAACTGTTTTGTCCTTCACACAAACCGGGCGGGCTTCTTCGCCACATAATTTAATTCTTTCTTTTGTCGTCTCATTAAAAAAAAAATTAATTTTTTCAATTTTTTATTCTTTTTCTTTTGAATTTGGTGTTCAAACACATAAAAATGCATTATGCCATCGAGAATCACAAATTCTTATGTCATTTTACAATGACCTATACGCCACATTATATTCATTATCATTGAAGACAACACAACCAGTAGCAGCAGCCGCAGAACAACAACAACAACAAAATATGAAATTGAAAGAAAGTGAATTGAGACAGGTTTTAAAGCGATAAGTCCATTCAAAGAGCATATCGACTTTCACTTTATTTTCAATGCGGATTGTATGGCATGGCATGAAACGTTTTTTTTTTTCTTTTAAATTGTGATGTGTTTCGAATAAAACCGAATCGAGAGATTCTAATTATAAAATGGCTTTGCTGAAAAAAAAATCGATCTCAAACTTGGTCTTGAGTAGAAATGTAATGTATTTAGTGTGATAATGACGACAGTACATGCAATTCGTATGAGACTTTTTTTTCCCGCCAACAACGTGACACCATACAACGTTTCTTACCATGCAGCAATTTTTAGACCCGTACGAAGTACAAGAATCCCGTGCTTACACTCCTACGTTTGTAACACGTCGAATGTGAATCCCTGAGTATGGACAAACCTCCTATGTTGATCCCTAGATGTCAATTCAGCAATTAATAAAATGTCTGTCCGTGAAGAGGATGACCTGAGTAAAATGAAATCTATCTCGATGCGACTTCTTTCACTCGATTTCGATTTATATTTAGGAATGCCAGTTTAAGTTCGTAGACGAGCAACATCCATTACCAGACCGCCACGATAAAGCCTTTCTGGGGCAACTCAATTGCAAAAGGCCTAAATATTTTCATACTAAAATCAAAAAGGCCCATTGAGAATCTCCCGAATCCACCAGGCCTGGCAAAATCGATGGAGCCGATGTAGTAATGTTGTCGAATTAGTGTTATTTTCGAGGTCTAGTTGAGGTTTCTCACACATATTATCGACACTATTGCTCGTACAAAGTTGATAATTAGCGCAAATGAAAGATACTCACTACACCAATCCATAACAAAAAATGTCTGTCAAAATCGGATCACGGACTCTGAAGTTAGAGCCCACAGATTGAGCCTAAGTTCACCTACTAAGGGTGGTTGAGTTTTTGTTTTGTTTGGAAGGTAGATTGGTTTAAAACACATCGTGCCATATCTAGAGTAAATTTCACCTGAACTCGGTGGATTCTTTTCAGAGTTCAATTTTTATATTAGACTTTGTACGGGACTTTCAAAATTGCTGTAAGCAATTTCAACAAGAGAATTTTAAGGTGTATGACATCATTGACAACTGGCAATCATGACGTATACTTCTCGTTACGGGCCCCCCTTAGGTTTTTTCTTTCCTTGAATTTTGTTTCACTGCCAATATTATAGTATAATATACACGGGCTACAGTGTGTATGCTATGGTGAATGAATAAAATCTGACCAATCTCACCTGATGCCGCATCCAACCAGCGAATGAGACCCACAAATCTTAATGTATGTCGTGATTATTCGACTATGAAGAAGCGATGCGGATTGAAAAAGTAACATCAATAAGAACAGTTTAATCAAAAAACCAACACTGAATGAGATCATGTAGGTTATTCTACATGTTATTACAGATTTGGTGAATTGGCAAAATGCGTGAGAGCTCACATTGGTCGTGTCTCTAAGTAGAAAATAGAAAACTTATCGGCATGTTAACGACACCAATTTGTTCAAATGTACGGATTTGCGTATTTGAATGGATGCATCTTCATTAAATCTATATATCCATCCAGATATGTACATGTCCAGAAAAGGTAAGACTGAGATTTTTATCGCCGCGTCACACCGTTAAAATTCAATAATATATTGGTCCATATAAAGTTTACCACTGACACGGTAAGTAAATTAAATTATACGAAACATTACAAAATCATAAAATCAGCAGCGTTTCTTTTTCAAATTGTAACGACGTTATTAAATCCCTATAACATCATGTGTCCACACAAACACACACAATGCATAAGATGAAATTGCCGGGCTGCACTTCACACTTAATTTTGCATATAATGCCATATTTAAGGTCGTTAAAGAAAAGAGTTAAAGGAAATGCTGTAAAACTTTGCGAAAGAATGGAGAGAGAGGTAGAAATAATATAAGGAAATCAGAAATGAAAGCTTGTGGAGAGCCAGAGTGTATGGGTAATGCATCATACTTCTCGAACAATAAACAAACAAAAAAATTTACGAAAAAAAATAGAAAGTGTCATAAAACTCTGCAAGCATCACAGACTTTTTATGTTATGGCAGAATGAATAATATAAACTGAAACGATCCCGGAAATAATACGTAAAGAAGAAAACCGTTAAACTTCCCTGTGTGTATAACATAAATTTAAAGCTTCACAACACCGTGACACCGTAATACCAATTGCTTTCGCAGCTGAATAACATTTTTCATCCTAGCGGCGTGCATTACCTTATTTTCTCCGCTCAAATGCGACGGTAATTTGGACGGTAAGAATAAGGATAATTGAATTCGAGGATTGGTTCATGTACTCCAGATTTTGCTAATTGGTCTTCTATTTCGTTATCTTCGATGTTCTGAAACCCATGCAAGAGTTACAATTTCTGTGGAGGCGCAGTGCAGTCCGTGCAATTGAGAACAAGAGATGAATTGTATTTGTGGGATTCAATAGCTTTGAGTGCCTTTGACTGTCGATGCACAGGATTCGCAGCTGCCGACATTTTCTGATTGAAAATGGAGGCGATACTGCCAAAAGATTGAGACAGTTTGGCTTGAGGGCAATTAATGCCAGAATCTGCAAGGTTGTTGAATTCAGGACGGTCTGAGAACTACGAGAAGTTCATAGAGCTACTTTGAAAGATTTGTCCCTTGATAACTGCATTCATAAGAAATGTTTCATCACTTGATGACACTTGCGGTAATTTTTATTTCCGAATGGCTTAACGAATTTAGATATTGGAATTTTCTACTTTCACCGCTCACTTATCAAATAACTAACACTCACGTTAAAGGGCTTATAAATCAAGACTTGATTGTAGACTTACATCCTCCAACTGCTATAAGCGATCAGCAGCATGCGATATTATCTTAATGATTCAGGGTTAGAGCACACACGCATACACACAAACTATATCGCCCATACCCCGAGTACTGCATTGATAGAGTATTATGTGGAAATTGGTGGGCATGACGGATTCAAGTTTCATGTCGAAACGATTACACTTTCAATAATAATGCGACTGAACTATATATCATGTTGAAATTTAACCATTTATCCCAAAACGACAAGTACCCATATGATCGTACATATGAATCCAATTTATTTCGGAATTCGAATGCATTTCAATTAATACGTTTGTACATGTTACGTGATTGCGTCTCTACAGCCTAACCTACCTACACGTTGAGACGAGATTATTTCAGATTTGGAATTGAATAAAATTTTGAAATCTAAGATTTTGTGAACTTTTCTCACACATAATTTTTATAATGGGAATGAGGTGTACGTGAATAAACACTGTGGCAGCATATACGTACGTATACAACCTGTGTATGCTTCGAGATATAATTAATTGAAGGTTCCAAGTCAATTGAATGTGGAAAGAATAAATGAAAAAAAAAAGATTATCAGCGCGCACACATTAGGAGCCGTTCATAAAATGATGTCACGCTGTTAGGGGGGAGTGTGAGGTGACGGTCCTAACAGAGTGTCGGTCTATAGGATTTTTTCGAAGGATCCTTGAATTCAAGGATCTCTAGGGATCCACAATATTTTTTTGAAAATTTGGTGGACCGCCTTTCGAATCTAGTAGACCGTCACCTGTGGGACAGTTTTGACGCTTTTCGGTGATAAGGAGGGTAGGGGATGTCGAGAAATCTCTAAAATAGCGTGACGTCATTTATGAACGGCCCCTTAGGAGGATTTATTCGATACATTTCAAAAACACAACCGAAAAATCTATGTTGTTGTGCAATTTGAATGTGCATTTGGTGTTGCTATGTATTCCTCCATGGAATGGAATGCACGTGTGGTGGGGTGGATATTAGTAATGAAATACATTTTCACCGAATTGGCCTCTCCATATCTCTCTCTTAAAAAAGCCTAATAAAATTCTTTGAGATTGCCATAAGAAGAAAATGCATTAAAAATCATGACAAACGAAATAAAAACGGATTTTTGATGATGAAACTCTTCCGAGACAGACAGGCGTTTTTGGTTTTTCAAACTTCAATGGTTCTATTATGCCTCTCGAATATATATATGTGTATGGCTGATGCTGTGGTATATATGCCATAGAAAAAAGATGAAATTCGTGCGATTTGAAAGATTAATTGTATGGTCGTGGCCGTTTGAATTCGTTTGGAAGAGGAGAAGAATTGTTAAACGATTTTTTTTCTTCTTCTTACCAGTTAATTTTGTGTTATGAACGAAAGTGGGTCATCGATGAAAATCTCCTTAGCGTCGCTATCATAAAATTGGATGAACTCAGAAATTGCAGTTGAATCAAAATGTTTAATTAAGTTTTCAATATTTTCCTGTCAGATTTTACCATCCATCCATCCGTTCATATTCATTTTATTTCATGTCAATCGGATGAAGATGTTGAGAATTTTTATTTTATTTTTTTAAATAATTTATGATAAATGGAATGGTGTGCACAATGTAATAAAATACAAAACATTTCACACGACTTTATAGTACACCATATTATAATACACGAATTCTAGACGAATGTTTTGGGATGGATGTAATTATGCTGTTACATTGCACAGCATTTTGAATAATTTAAATGTTTAATTTGCATTTGATGAGGGACGACGGAATTGTAAATTATAAGTGTTGATTGGGCTAATTAAATTTACTTGACTTTCACTGGTGTGCAAAGATGGAATTAAAGATGGAGGAGGAGGAGGAGAGATGGAGAGAAGAGAAGAAAAAAACGAAATCTCAACCGATTCATTTTGGCTTTGTTCAACTCTTAATCTTCATTAATTCATTAGGTTGTATATATATGGTGAATACACCGATTTAAGTGGTGAAAGTTTTCCAAGCACTCGCGAATGTGTAATTTAAACGAAGCTATACTTAACACATTGTGAGATATATTTTATATGGTGTATCCTCCATAGACTCACTTTTACTGGTTTATTGTTTCTTTTTGTGCATTCTGTGCAATTTTCATTTCCATTCAATGTCCATAATTATTACGATATGTCCCAAATGTCAGTTAGGAAAAGCATAAAGTAGAGGTTTTCATTGTTCATGTGTATGTTGATTTGTAGCAGATCTTAACCTTTCAGAAACGGCATCAAATCTTTTACTTCGTTCGTTAGTAGTATTAACTGAGTGTTGCTCAATTTATCGATACTCGAGACTTTGCCCAACTTATCAAAATACCTTTAAAATGTGAAATTTGATTCTGAAGTGATCATTTTTACACTTTCAAAATTCTTGAAATTCGGACATCATCGGCGAAACTTGATGCCATACGAAAGTTTCACCAGCGAACTTTTTCAATTCTTCGAATTTCTATTTGTAAGATTAGACCTCAAAGAAGTAAAAAAAACTTTGCTAGAGCTGAGAAAAAACACAAGCTTCGGTGAGCTTGAGATTGGTTCTAAGTCCATCTGCTCGTCCATTTTCGAATATTGATATTTTGCAACCGGAAAATTATAAAATAGAAACGAGCTAAGTGGCTTTTTGGCATCTTTGGGCAACTAGAATTTTTTGTGGATGGTTCCATTTTCGATCACAGCAAGTAGACCACACATACTGCCCCATACTATAGCTAGAACGTCTTGAAAATCCTTAAAATCAATTTTTTCAAAATGGACCCGATAAAAAGTTTTTTCTACATCATTATCTCTACTGACTCAGATAGTCACAAATCGACCGTGTAAACGTATACCATACGCTGTTCATTTTCTGAGCTACGAGTGGCATGAGTAAGCCACAACTATTACTTAATGACTCATACATGTTTTCCATAGATTGACTAGTCAATCATACATGGCGCTTCTAGCAATGTGTTGCGTTGTGAGTGGTGTTATTGACATTATGTCAGTATGTTTTGATGGTTTCTTTGCGTTGAAATCGAATATTGGATTTATCGATATACGCGTCTTTGTTACGGTCATACAGTGTTTTCACCACAAAGCCATTGGAATGAATCCAGATAAGCATTGTTGCACCGCGGATCTAACCCAGGACCACTTGGGTACGAGTTCTATGCTCCGACGATTAAGCTATTTGGACCCCCTGGAAATACGATCACATGCAAACATCATCAAAAGCTTTTACCTATGTTGCACGCATGTAAAAGGAAATATTCACCCTGATCCCATTTTTCCATACAAATTTTCCACTTTAAGTCGAAGCTCTTTAGTATCTCAATAGCTTCAATCAGACTAACTCAAAATGTTCCTCTCTATCTCAGTGAGACGTGTGGTATTTGTCAATTGACGCTTTTGTGAGAACTTTTGGTTTTCCACTCGGAACATCTTTTACGTTGTACGTAGAGTTTCAGAAGAATTTAATATTCCTGCACAGACATTTATGACATGCCCCATCCGAATGTATTCGCAATAAACAAAAATTGAGATTTCATTTCAAACGAAAAAATTACCACTGGGCGTTCAAATCTGATAAAATTATTTCGCAGCTCCATTTCAAAAAGCTGAAAGAGTCTGCATTCAAGGAATCTCTTGGGATAGACCGAAAGTCGTAAGTAAAAAAATTCTGTATGCAAAGTGTACATGTAAACGTAAACGTAATAAACGAGTCGGTTATAAAGTCCGCACTTAAGTAAATATTCTTGTTAACATATCACGTAAACAATAAAGATATTTCTGGCGTTGTTGATTATTTAGATTATTTTTAACAGATTTTGCCTGGTGTATACTTCTAATATATTCATTATTTTCATATGTGCACACAAAAGGCGAATCTATTAGAATTAAACTTTTTTCTTACTTCTTCCATTTCAAACAAGTATTTTATATTATACGCTCTTCAATGGTGGAATAAAGTTCCACAATATAATTAAGGTCTACCCACGCAATACAAATGTGTGTATAAACATAAATACAGAGAGTCATGCTAAAACAAAAACAAAAAAACCAAACCATCAAGGAAGACATTGTAATGTGAAACTATATTATACAAATAAGTGAAAGGAAATATATTCGTTTTTAGTAATGGTAGAGAATCCAACTAATTTCATTCAACGTCAGAAGAAACATTAATTACAATAATTGCCCATTCGGAATACGAAAATGGACCTCTCTGTGCGGACACAATCACAGTCAGGATGTGGTTTGCTTCATCTAGACTGATAAAATGTAAATAAATGGCCGAAAGGGGGCTTTGAGACCCGTACGAAGTACAAGGGTTTAATGCTTTCACTCTTACGTTTTTAACACGTCGATGAATCCCTGAATAAGGGGAAACCTTTTGTGGCTGCTTTGAGGCGCCAAATCAGCATTTCTTTCTCCGTTTCGTAATCACAGATCCCAGTACAAGTTCGATGATGAGCAAATGCAGTCCAGCGGATCCAGAGATATGGCTGAACTAGTGCTATTTGGGAGGTTTGGTTAAGGTTTCTCACATAAATTTCCAACAGTATTGCTCGTACAAAAATGCCAAAAGGTATTGACCAGATCAATACAGGAAAAACCAGTTTGTTGAAATCGTTATTTGCAGGCCAATTTTGCTTAACCTGAGGCGAAAAGCTCCATGGCAGTAGAAGTTCATAGAGTGAGCGTAAGTCGAGCTACTCGGCCGTACAGTAAAAGGTAGAGTGTTTTCTTTGATGTCTCGAATAAATGTGATCCGATTTTCATAAATTTAAGCGGTAGAACATTTTTAGGTTACTTTTGGAAATGGCCGCCAGTCGCCATGTTGAATTTTAGTGGTTTTTGCCAAGTAGATTTGACGTGATTTTGGTTGACTTTTTCAGAGTTAAATTTTCAACTTAGACTTCGCACGAAAGTTTCGAAATAGCTGTAAAAGCAATTTTAACAAGATAAAAGTTCAAATGGAATGATTTAAAGATCGAGAGTACTTTTTAGATGTCCATTCTACTCGTACGGGTCCTCCAAATGTTTTTTTTTATATTTGTTATGGTTCGAAGACCATGCTAGTTTGCTGGAGATCATTTAATTACGGATTGATGTCGGTAATAATTAAAATTTATTCAAGTTTCTAAGTTTTATGCTACCTTTTTCATCGCATCGAATTCAAGTCTGAGAGATCTTACCTATGCTTACGTAAAGTGTGATTATCGAGAGTGATTATTGACCTGCCTATTAGTTAGCTGTCAGCTGTGCAAAAAAAACGGTTAAATCGGTCAGACATTATCTAAATTAGCTAATTTTAGTGTGAAAGAAGGTAGGATCAAAGTTCGATGTGTGATCCTTTATTTTCGTCTAATTTAAGAAATAACTTGAAGAATAATACGAGAAAATTGATTCTTTCGATATAAATTTACAGAGTAGAAGGTCTCAAGCACTTGTTACTCTACGAACCATTCGAATTGGCTTAACGCGAGGTTAAACTTTGTCACGAAACTGTTCGAACCAATAGAAGCCCTGCACACAGTGCTAAAACGAGTACATGGCAGGGCTGAGTATACATAATTTTCAATGAATTTGCCACAAATTCTGTTTTCCATACAGAACTGGTTCAATTTATAAAAAAAATAGTTTCATTAAAGCTTTACTTACTGACATCATACCGTGTATTATATCGATCTGTCACATAACATGAAATCAATGAATCGAACATACCTGAAACGCAAAAGATAAACTAATTAGTTTCATTGAAAATTAACAATCAATTTTTCTTGTTGGTTAATTTAATCCAATCAATTTTAATGCTAAGACATCATTGTAACGCAACGGGGTGACTCTATAAGCAATTGAGCTACTGTGACACTCTTCTATGTGTATTATGAACATCTGTATCGTTAATTTAACCAACTCTCCACCACTATCTAAGCAACTCTCCACCACTCTCTAAGCAACTCTCCAAAGACTACCGTTTCGGCCCACTAGTTTTAATGAACATTCAGTTGATCCCTACAATGCCATATGACGAGCCATCGTAAGGAACGAATAAGAGTAATGTTCATTAAAACGGCCACTGGATACTCACAGAACAGTCAGTTTAGTCTGAGTCATCTGATTCAAGTAAGTCTGGGGAACTGTAGTCATAAGCAGGTTAGGTCAAAGTCAGAGTTTCAAATCATCAGAGTTCATCACACTCATACTGCAATTTCGTTCCTTCTATTCATGTGATGCAAATGTCTGATTCGGTATAAGTGCTTGTCAGCTTATTGATTAGATGATCTTATGATCTTATTGATCTTATGATGATTTTGAGCCGAGAGTGATGAGTGCGTGCGCTTACATCACTTACGTCACATACAACAAAAAACTGCTTATTCCGTTTCTATTGAATGAACCAAAGTCGATCCATCATTGTCTGATCGTTATGAAATCAATTTTCAAATGTTAATTTGAGTCAGTTCAATTCTGATGGACACATAACGTTTCTACGCACCAAAACCAAACAATTGGTGAAAAATGCAATTGTAAATCGAATGATTTATTATTGGAAATGTACTCAGACCCTAATTAGATCACCGCAATCAACGGACAATAAACACGATTCTACAGTCTTCACAACATCAAACTGGTTCATATAAGATTCATCCACACAAAAACTCAGACGAACAAAGGTGCACATTCAGAGTTAGCATACGATAATCAATTTTATTCAGATAATGAACTCCACTTCATTCAGACATTATTCGAGAGGCTTACCCCCTACGGGCTTCATTTTATTCTTCTTTCTTCAAACGACTCACCGGCTAGGAAAGTTCGCACTTAGCGCGGTGATGTAAGCCATATTGTTTGTATAGAAGCAATTTACAGTTACACCCCCTTTTACTTATTAAATTCATTGTGTCGTGTGCTGACTGTTGACCTAATTATCCAGTGACCCACTCATTTCTTTTTCATTTCAAAGATTGCATTAGAAATCGTCTTATAATATTTACTTATGGCAGTGCAAAACTGGTATTGTTCCATCATCGCCGCAAAACGAAACGTAGTAAATAATACGGACGATGGATTTTTTCTTTTAAAGAGAAGACAGAAAAAACGGACTCGAGAAAATTGTTATAGTAATGTCGATTTAATGTTTTGCACCGTGTGCAACTGTCGATTTAAAAACAAATGAACGTCATGCAGTTTCGATTTTTTTGCTCGTTTATTATTCAGTAATAATGGATATGGGTGGAGATCATTTTTGAGTAGCAGATTGAATTGTCAACTGTCAACACAGTTGATTGTACCTAAGATTCAACGGTGGGTCATCAATTAAGTTTGCGATGATGTAACGTTTAGGAAAGGAAAAAGGTTCGGGCCAGGGCCTAATTTCCGAAATTCACAACCAATCCTTGAAATTCCAAACTCGTGTCCTTGTTAAGTCTTGCGAAATACCGATTCAGCTCGGTATGTATCGATATGAAAAACAACTAAAAAGAAAAACGTAAAAACAACGGAGGGACTAAGGGTGTGCGCCAGTCAATTTTTTGAAATCGGCGCAAGCATTGGTGCTAAATGAAATCCTATAAGCATTGAAGTCTTCAGAAGACTAGTTCACGAGAACTAGAGAAATTCATTCTCGACTCTGGCCGACGGCTGCACGTAACGTTAGTTAGTAAAGTTCTGAAGCAACAGCATGCCAATTTCAGCGAAAAACGGTAAAATATGACATGCGCCGGTCCATAACTTCACATGCAGCCGATCTGAGTTAGCCTTCAAAAGTGAATTTCTCTAGTTCTCATGAATGTAACTGGCGCACAGCTGTAGGAGGAACTATGGGGTGTTCTCTTTTTGTAGAAAGTGGGGATAAAAAAATGGGGGATTTTTTGAGAATTATAATCATTTTACATAGGCCTTGGTTCGAGACTAGCTTGTTAGCAATTCAGTTAGACATTTTAGCGTGACAGAGAAGGGGAATTCGAACAACAGATATGCATGAATGGACCCTTAAACCATTGATTGGCCATATAATTGGTGAACACACGAAAAACAAAAAGTCAGAGTCCCATTTCGAGTCATTTTAATAGAACTATAAAACGCCAATCAACTAATTACAACTATAACGGCCCGTGTTTACTGTCGCGCCATCATTCAAACAGTTTTTCTTTCATATAAAAATTGCAAAGAAGTTGCGCGAAAATAATGAAAAAAAAGGCGAATAAAGAACGACTCTTCTGTGCGCTTCTCCGACTACTATATTTATATGATGGCAGTTATGTGTGCTAATAAATAAATAAAATCGAATATAATAAAAACGATAAAAAAGAAGCCCGAGCATAAAAAGAGTTTTCTATTTCTTTTGCCGACCATTTAATAAACGATCGAGTTATACCTGCAGGAAATGTTGCACTCTATAAGTTTCTTGTGTTACACCGTGGTTATTGTAATAAAGAAGGTGTTTATTATAAAATTGAAGATGCTATTTTAAAGTCCGCGCACACATATTCATATGTCTATATATGAAACGTCCATGCCCCAAACCAAGAGAGTGAAGAAAAGAAACAAAAAATAGTAATTTATGCAACGAGTTGCGAAAAGTGGTACTTTTCGTCACTAGATGTGATGTTATCAAACGAGCGGAGCAAAAGAATCACTGATAAAATCACTCATCATATACGTAGCCCAAACCGATGCATGAAAAAGTTCACTTTTCGCAGCGCCGTTGCAGAAAAAACTTTTTTTTTTCACATAAACGAAGACACTCTGATCGATAAATTGTTCCATGCGTAAGATATCTGATTATGTTATAGTAAACAGATTATTGTGTCAAAGTCAACAATGCACTTAATAATAATCGTTTCCAATAATGAGTACTTGACTCATAGGTAAAACCATGGCATAAAGGATTTAATCAACATCATTGATGAGATAAAACTGGTAATTTTGTCTTTTAATTTCGTAATTATAGACAATGTGTGCGTATAATGGCTATGCGTGTATCGGTTCATTTTACTTTTATAGGAACTGATTATTTCTAAATTAATCAACATTAAATAGACCAACCAACGTTAATAATCATATCAATCTGCCTCTCTCTCCATCCATCTCAATCTTCATTCCTTTTTATTTTTAAGCATACTCATTACACTCCATGTGGATATGTTCACTTTATAGTGTGTCTGACGCACTATTCACATTTAAATCAGATACCGCATCCGAAAGAAGTATTATTAAGAACATTTAATTCATTCCAAGGTGATTTGCTATACCTTATAATCAGAGGACAAAGAGTGGTGCCGTCTCATTAAAGCTTTTCTTTTTGCATGTCTTTATGAATGAAAAAAAAAGCTCAAAGGATTTTCTTTCCGCAAACTCGGACAAATTGATGTGGATGAGAAAAACATAATTTGTCTTTCCTAATCAAAGATCGTTGGATCGTTTATAAACATGCTACATGAGAAAGTTCCTTCAACTCCTTCCACTTTCAGAGTCGTTTGTTAGTCGGGCTGTCTTGTGGGAGTGGTTGTAGTCAGAGCAACCCTGCCCCTAAGACCGAAACAGCGAGTAACCTTATTCTGTCTTTTGACTCACTTAACGCGAACCATGGGAAAGGGACAAGCGACGATATGATTTGTGTTTTCGGTTTGCCAACCCCCATGTCGGTTTTGAACAAAATTGACCAGTATTCTATTCAGCACCCACAAAGCCACCTGGAAGTCGGAGCGCCTGAGCATACGGATTGAGAAGTACTCCAAACATTCATGGTAATCTACAATCCATTTCTATAACGTTCCAATTAAAATCAACGAATTGGCTTAATTGTTAGTACAGCATTTGAGCAATATAATGGGGAGAGATGCTAATGTGTTTTTCTGGAAAGCTAAGACAAATCCATTTGCCGAATTGAAAACCAGATAAGCGAATGAATTATTTGAACACAGAGACCGGGTTCTGTGTACACTCAATCATATTCCAAATTCTGATGAGAAATTTACTGTGATCCTAAAAAACAAGCAAAAGAAAAACATTCCCAGTACAGCAATGACTTTTTTTTGGTTGAACTCGGTGTTATTGTCGATTGCATCAGGTGATTAAAGTGTTGTAAAATTAACTCATTCACCAGTGCTGCAAAGTTTTTATTTCCATTTTGTTTCTATTTGTCGGTTGCAGCAATCAATAGCAAACTGTTTGTAAGTAACACACACAAAAAAAGTCTTCAAGAATTAAATCGAAACGAAGTTACATTAGAACGACCCGACTCATCCATCGAAACGTGAATTGTCTATTTGTACCTTTCCTGGTTGAGAATTTTCGTGGGATGAAACTCAACAATTTTTAATCATGTTCATTCAACCAAAACACAAATTCATTTCCAACAATTTTTCTTCTTCTTCTTCTTATTCTTCCTCGTTATTAAGAAATTGATTTCTGTACAACAGCAAAAATGCAATTCTCAGCAGTTAGAAGTGATGGATAAAATACTTAAGCATGGACGATTAATATCGTTGATGAAGAAATTCACAGACATCATTTTCAAGATGAGCGGTGATATCGTATTCCCCGTCTCATACATTCTTCTGAAAGCATTTAATTCATCGTTCATGTGAGTACATGCGGTCAAAAGTTTTGCTTTTTTTCCTCCCAAATTCGTAGTGGAACTAGAATCCGACCTAGAGCTTAAGAGGCATAGTTCAGCTTCTAAAAGCTGACTTTTTAGCTGGTAATGACCAAGATTTACTGCGCCAAACATTTTTTTTAATGAACCAAACATTTATAATTAAATGCGCCGACGTACTTAAGGGAATTGTCTAAAAACAAACAGCAACAAAAATTACAACTCACTTGACGTAGTTTTCATAGTTTAATGACCACAAGTACATTAGCAGCACAATTGAAATAAAATATTTTATGCAACGGCGCTGCGAAAAGTGAACCTTTTCATGCATCCTTTGGATTATGTATGATGGATGATTCTATGCCTGATTCGATTGATTCTTTGTCAAGTGGTTGTTTTTCATCACTAGTGATGAAATGGATTTTCAAATATACTTTCCGTCACTCTTTTTGAACCTCGAACCCTCGACACCAAAGCTGAAGATTTATCGAGTAACATTTCTAACCATTCGGTTATTCAGATACATAAACACAGAGAACCAATTTCTGATAAGTCCAGTCTCGCTTTGCTCGTTTGATACCATCACATCTAGTGACAAAAATTACCACTTCTCGCACCTCAGTGACGAAGTGAGAAACTTTTGTGGACTTTTTTCGGTTAGAAAAATGTTGTGGAAACCTTGGTGATAAAAATGGTTTTTGAAGCATACGATGTG